>RWJK01000010.1:0-11841 GCA_004335835.1 Scenedesmus sp. ARA3
AGCAGCAGCAGCAGCAGCAGCAGCAGCAGCAGCAGCAGCAGCAGCAGCAGCAGCAGCAATTGAGCACAGTAGTCAACAAAGTGCAGGCGCAGCGCTCCTTTGAAGCATGCCTCAGCCACCACCAGGCGCGGGATGTCTGAGGCAGCCAGCTCGGCACGGCTGCCCAGCACCTCCTGTGAGAGCACAGCAGCAGCAGCAGCAGCAGCAGCAGCAGCAGTGATTGAGCACAGCAGTGCACAAAGCGCAGGCGCAGCGCTTCTTTGAAACACGCCTCAGTCACCACCCGGCGAGGAATGTCTGAGGCGGCCAGCTCGACAGGCTGCCCAACACCTCCTGTTGTTGCATACAACGCAGGGTGCAGGCATGCGATAAAATCAGACATCTTTGGGGAGCGACACTAGAGGAAGCGTCTGCTGAAGCATGAGAGACCTTAGGAATCCCATGGTGAAGCCCATGGAGTATGCATGCACAGCAGCGTGAAGAATTGTGCTAGCCACCATTACACACTCAGGACACAAGACACGGTAAGGCAACACAGGCTTGCATGCCCCTTGGATCCATAGAAACCTATAGCACTGGCTAGTACTATCCCATGTGCTCACCCGTATCTCTGCGCGCAGCCGCTCCTCCCACTTGGGGTTCTGGCTCAGGTGGTACATCAAGAAGCCCATGGTGTTGGCAGTGGTCTCATGCCCAGCCACCAGCAGGGTGGCAAAGTGGGAGAACAGCAGGCTCTGGCGCACATACAGCCCGGTGGCTGGGGATTTCTCGCTGATGAGACTGGAGAGCAGCGTGTCGCCTAGCTCGCCCCTGCAGCAGCAGCAGCAGCAGCAGCAGCAGCCGCAGCAGCAGCAGCACGTGTGAGTCAGTGGCTGGGGATTTCTCGCTGATGAGGCTGGACAGCAGCGTGTCGCCCAGCTCACCCCTGCAGCAGCAGCAGCAGTGCGGATGTAGCACGTGCAGCCAGGGTTGCAGTGCAATTTTATGTCAACAACAAAACTGATGAGCCAATATGCAAAATAATGTGTGGTCGGGGCATTTCAGCTGACGTCAAGTGCTGCTGTAGTACTGTGTTGCTGGTCAAAGGTGGTCAACGCCGGGTCAAACATGGGTCAAACGTGTGCTCAAAGCCGCCGCCGCACCTGCGTGTCTGCTCGATCAGCTGTTCCACCATGCCCTGCAGCTGCCCCTTCAGCTGGCTGTACATGCGCTCCTGGCCGGCCTGCAGGACAGCAGCAGCAGCAGCACAGGCAACATAAGAAGTCCGGCAACAGCAGCCCAGTGCAAGCACATTGGGGGCGTCTGACATAATTCCCACTGGCTGTTGGATGCTGACAAGTTGTGCCCTAACAGGACAGACACCTCACTGTCATGGGAGCAATCATCAAGCTGCACCATGTGTTTGTGGGCTGCTGGCATCACCTGTGTGATGTAGAAGGGGTTGAGGAATTTGGCCAGGCCCACCACCTGCTACTGTGTAGTGCCTGCTGTATGCCAATGCAAACACCACAAAGAAGCTAAAACTCGCTAGCTCCTGTGCCCACCTTGGTGTCATAGAAGGGGTTGAGGAAGTTGGCCAGTCCCACCACCTGCCACGGCTTGGCCAGCGCAGGGTTGATGGAGCCCAGGCGGCGGAACGTCTCCAGGATGGGGTGCGCCGGCTCGCCTGCAGAAACAGCAATCGCAGTTGCAATAGAGCATCAAAGCTATGCATCAAATGCATCTCAACAGCCAACTACACACACAGTGTCGACCTACCTCGTGCGCGGCGCGCGGTGTTGTCCATGTCTACATTGCACGCTGCCTATAAATACAAAGCTCGACAGCATATGCTGCAACCACCAGAACTTAACGCACCTCGTGCGCGGCGCGCGATGTTGTCCATGTCCAGGTTGCAGGCCGCCTTGATGAAGCACAGCAAACTCAAAGCTGTAGAACAGCTCAACAGCATACTAAACACACACGCTCTACACCCACCTCGTGCGCGGCGCGCGATCTTGTCTATGTCCACAATGCAGGCCATTGTCATGTTAAGATCCCAACGTCACACGCTGCAATCAGCTCACCTCGTGCGCGGCGCGCGATGTTGTCCATGTCCACGTTGCAGGCCGCCTTGATGACGGCGTCTGCTGTCATGCAGGCCAGCCAGTTGTTGACGCCAGTCACCAGGTGCGCCGGCTCAAACCTGCAGCAACAAGCACACAGCGTCAGCATCAACATTTGAGTCAACACTTCAAAGGACGCAAACCGTACCACAGGTGGCGGAGCATCTGTGCTGCTGGCGGCTGCAGGGTGCTCCACAATCAATCTCAGCCCACAGTTGCATCAGTACTAATTAGCATGTTCACCAGCCACGCCTCACCTGCTCCACTCAGCCACAAAGGCATTCGTCTTCTTCACAATGATGGGGAAGTAGGCATTCTGGATCTTCAGCTGGTTGAAGCCTCGAGGAAACAGGCCATGCACGGTCTGCCAGTCGGCACTTGGGGTGTCACTGGTGAAGATGCCGTTCTCAGCTGCAGGCAGACATGGATTGGTGTGAAGTTTGGGATGAAGTGTGGTGTGATGTGTGGTGTGAGTTTCAGTGCAGAGCTCGGTGTGAGCGCAAAGTATGATTTTGAACCAGTGTGAGGTTGGTGGCGAGTAGAAAAAAAGACGGTACGAGGCAGGGGTGCTGTCACTGGCAGTCACACGACTTGCAATATGGCTACATATACACGCCAGCCCCCCACACACTCACCCAGCCGCGTGAAGGCGTTCTCATTGGCCCTGTTCCACATCTTGGGGAAGTCCTGCTGCCTCTCCAGCAGCTCTGCCAGCACCCCAGCATCACAGGTGCATATGGTTGTCAACACACACCAGCCCGCCCCACACTCACCCAGCCGCCGAACGCCCTGTTCCTCATCTTTGTCAAAAGTTGCTGCCGTAATCACACACATACATCGGCCAAACAGTCCAGCTGTCCACTCACCCAGCCGCGTGAAGGCCTTCTCATTGGCCCTGTTCCACATCTTGGGGAAGTCGGCCTGCCGCTCCAGCAGCTCACCCAGCACATCAGCATCACAGGTGTGGATGCTGGCAGCAATGGCAGCCTCAAAGTCATCGTAGTGACCGCGCAGCGCTTCACGGTCGATAGGGCTAGCCGGCAGCTCCACGCGCACCGTCTCACCCCTGCAGAGATGCAGGAGATGCATGCGTGACGAGATGCAGGAGATGCATGCGTGACGAGATGCAGGAGATGCATGCGTGACTAGATGCAGGAGATGCATGCGTGACTAGATGCAGGAGATGCATGCGTGACGAGATGCAGGAGGATCAGCAACGGCTGTGTGTCATTGGGATGAGCCTTGCTGTCACGCGGTGTGCATGGTGGGTGCCGGCGTCACTGGGCTGCTGTGGTAGTGAGCGGATATATCATGGCATTTCTACAGCTGTTGCTGCTGCAGCAGGCGTGGCAGTAAGGCGCGATGTGCGGCAAGAACGTCCCTGCACATTCGCTCACTTTTAGTGTTGCGATTGATCAGGGCTGCAGGCAACTCATGCGCATGGGGCCTCGCTGAGTGCTGTTTGCTGAAGGGCTCCCACTCACCACTGGTCCACCTTGTCGGGTGTGAAGAGGTGGTGCCAGAAGTTGTAGCTGCAGGCAGGACAGGAACACGGCAGCAGCAGCAGCGGTCAGGTTCACCGATAAAGGAGACACCAGCATGCATGCGCAACATACTGCAACTGCACCTGCTCACAAATTGCAAGTGTCCGAGGGCTGTCGCTAGCGCACAAGGTGGCAGTGCTAGTACATCTGCACGCCAGCGTCATACAGGACAATGACTCAAAATCATTTGCACTTGACAGTTCACTCACAAGGGTGGCTCGTAGGGTCCTGATAACGCCAGCAGTGCATTGCGCACAACAGGAAGCGGCCTGGGGCCACGCGGAGGCAGCTGCAGCGGTGACAGCTGTGCAGCATCACTGCTGAGCTGTTCACTCTCTGAGGCAATCAGCGGCAGCACTGCGCAGCCTCGCCAGCTGCTGCTGTTTGCCAGGTGCTGCTGCAGCTGCTCCTGCAAGGCATCTGCCTGCAGCTTCTCTTTTGTGTCATAGATGAAAAGGCTGGCGCCTGGCTTGATGCCCAGTGCAGAGCACACTGCTGCTTCCAGCTGCGGCAGTGACTCCTCTGGCAACGAGATCAGCTTGCCATTCCTGCTGCAGCCATTGTCAGAGTCTAGAAACACGATGAAGTGGTGTTCGGCAGCCGGCTGGGGTGTTCTGCATGCGTAGATGCCAGCAGCTGTTACTGCTGCTGCTGTTGCAGCAGCAGCACCTAGGGCCAGCACCGGGAGACCCTTGTCAGCCGGTGCACCGGCCATTTTGCAAGATTCTATGTCTTAAGCTAGTAGTCCGGCTCTTCAGCTAGTGCGTTGCCGATCGGCTGAGTTCAATGCCGAAGGAAGTCGCGGAAAGTGGCACACGGTTTGAATGCTCCTGGGCTCAGACGATCACAGAATATCCAGCATGTCAATGCGCTTTTATCGCAGCAGGTGCTGATGCTAGCTGGCAGCTGCGGCAGTGGATTGGAGCAGGAGTGACCAGAGTGTGACCATGACAAATCGCCCATTTATCCCGATTTGTCTACCCTTGTGGCATCGGTACTACACTTGTGATCGGCAGTACAATCAACAAACTATCGAACAGGTGGAAGACGACGTATTGTTTGTCACCTACACAACAGCGCCCAGGGGAACGGCGGGAAAAACGGTGCAAGGCCGTGAGCACACCCACACCGTGCCACTCACCATGCGCACGTGATGACGCGGTGCTGTTGGCCTTGAGAGGTGACTCAAGGTTTACCATCAGATCTACGATGCCGTGTATAGCTGGCCCAGGTATACCAGTGGTGCACAGAGTGTCAGCGCAAATGCTTTGAAGCAATCACAGTGCCCTGGCTGCTGCGGTGCACTGCCACATCATGCCATATGAAGCCAACATGCAGCACTCAATCTTAAAATATCTGTTTCAAATCATCAGTGCCAATTACACAGCACAGATATCCACGCCACACGCGCTGCAGCGGCAGCACCGTGCTGCGTGACGCTGTACCATACAATGCTCGCACAGCCCCGCCATCACCTATTTGTGTATTACACATGTATAAAAACAAATTTATACATGTCACGTAACGTGCACGACGCGACACAGCCCATCAGTAGTCGCCTATCAGCCACTCCAAGCCAGGCTCAGCCCAATCCATGCCTTCCAGCTGCAGCACTGCAAGCCCTGGCAGTGCCCGCCGCAGCGCAGCAACAGCAGCAGCACCGGCACGGCACCCCCGCAGGTGCAGCTCCCGCAACTGCCCCAGGCAGCTGTTCATCCCCAGTCCACCAGGCGCTGCTGCTGCTTGCGCTGCTGCATGCGCCAGCGATAGTACGCCTTCAGGCCCCAGCAGGATGCCTCTCAAACCGAGCTTCAGCAGTTGCGCTGTTGCAGCACCAAGACCACTGCGACCATTGTCCTCGTAGTTGCACAAACCCTGAGCTAACGTTGACGAGCCTAGCAATGCGCCAGACAAGTCCAAGACTGTCAGCTGCGGCAGCTGCTGCAGCACAGCATGCAGATCTGATGCTGTCACTGCCCGCCTGCACAGCAGCAGCTCCTGCAAGCCGCGGAACTGCCCCAGCCAGCGCTGCAGCGGCAGCACTGCTGTACCATACGGGTCTCCTCCAGCAGCAGCAGCAGGAGCAGCAGCACCATTTCCTGCAAGCCCTGCTGCAGGTCCAGCAGCAGATGTAGTGTTATTATGGCTGAGGTCCAGCCGAGTGAGCCGCCGCAGGCCTTGCCCCATCACTGCCAGGTCATCTGCTGCTGCTGCTGCTCCTGCAAGCCCCAAGCTGCGCAGGCCAGTCAGCGCAGCCAGCGCAGCTGCTGCTGCAGGGAACGGCAGGCAGCAGCGGCTGCTGTAGCCGAGGTCCAAAGCTGTGAGCTTGCTTGGCTGCAGCTGATGCAGCAGCATCAGCAAGTTGCTGCTGCTGCTGCTGCCGTGCTGGGTCTGTTGCATCTGCTCCTGCTGTTGCTGCTGCTGCTGCTGCTGCACAAAGTACCCAGTCAGCTCCAGGCTATGCAGCTGAGGCATGAGAGGCAGCAGACTCACAGCTGCTGCCGCTTCATAGCTGCCTGTACTGCATGTTGCAGTTCTGCCACTGCTGCTGGCCGCAGCGCTGCTGCTGCCGTCGCACTGCAGGTGCAGTGCTGTCAGATGTGTCAGGCACGACAGCTGCCTTAACGCTGCTGCTGGCAGCCGCTGCTGCGTTGTTATCTGCAGCCGCTGCAGGCAGCTGGACAGCTGCACTAGTGGCTGTAAAGTAGCAGGCACTGGAAGTATTGAGCCTGCTGCTACAGTACCTGGCATGCTGAACAGCTCTGAGTCCTCCACAAGACAGCACAGCTTGATGGAGAGCTCCTTGCAGGACTGCAGTGTCCCAACAGCTTCCAGCAGTTTGGCCATCTGCTGCTGGGCCAGATCCTGCTGCTGCTGCTGCTGCTGCAGCTGCCCGCGTGTTGCATTCAGCAGCTGCAGCTGCAAGCTGGTCAGCTGGCGCATGCTGGCTAGGCTGTCTACTGCTGCTGCCCAGGCACTCGGCTGCTGCTGTGGCAGCTGCAGCTGCAGCTGCAGGCGGCCTAGGCGGGGCATGCTGGCAGCAGCAGCCAGGCAGCTGCCTTTGCTGTGGAGCTGCTGCTGCTGCTGATGATGATGATGATGGTAGTCCACACTGCTGCTGCCATGGGGGCTTCGGATGCTGCATGCATGCAGAGTGCCAAGTACTGCTGCAGCTGCGGCTGCATGGCTGCTCCCAAACACCAAGCGGCCCAGCGCAAGCCGCTCAGAGGATGTGAGGTGGACTGCGATTGCTGCTAGCGCTGCTGCAGGCAGCTGGTGCAGCTGCGTTGCTCCAGCCTGCTGCTGCTGACTGCCAGCTGGTCCTGCAGGAAAGGGCAGAGCTGACGCATGCATCTGAGCATCCAGCTGTTGCTCAGGCTGTTGCTGCATGAGGTTCTGCTGTAGTTTTCTATCGTTGATGCGCTGCTGACGACGTGCTGATGCTGATGGCGTCGCTTATGGTGCCAGCGAAATGGTACTGCAAGGGCAGTATGAACTGCCCTGGTTGAGGCGCGCTGTAGCCTGCAGCGTAGCTTTCGGTGCAGCACACGGCTACCAGTTGCTTGTGTGTGTCTTATTAGTGCTGTTGGGGGGCCCTTTTGCTTGGCAATGCTCGTGAAAGTCGCGGTTTCAGTTTGCAACGTAATGAAGGCGAACAGCCACTTTGCATGCGAACAGCCAGCCCGATGAGATGTATAGATCAGCTTTTCGTCATGGGTGATGGATATGGTCGTTCTTAACTGACTAACTGCAACACCTCAACTGACACAAGTCCTTCACTGTCCCCGGGCTTGCACCAGCACGCTGCACTGAACGACCACAAAGCGATCCAGTAGTAATAATTCATCTGCTTTCCTTTTTTGGCTGATACTCAGCATCAATCCCCTGTTCCTCGGACAACTGCCCCACTAGCAGCAGCAACACAGCAGAGGAGCAGCAGCAGCATGGCTTCTACAGACACGGTGCTGCCCCGCTGAAGCTCTTGCAACAACCTACACATAGCAGCAACACGTAGCAGTGTCTCACACGTTGCTCACTGTGCATGACTGCAGAGAGTTATCATATACCCTGATTATCTCAACTCAGCGAAGACAGTAGCGCAGGGCAGGCGAATCCCAGCAGACAAAGGTAAGCCATTGACAGCCTCCGACGTGATTCAACAGCTGGGAGCCTCCTTTGCCTGAAGTCTTTGCACGGCAGCACTGGCTGCACCTGGTGCAAGCAGATGCTGTAATGCTGCCGCGATGTGCCGGCGCCGGGCAATTTGCAGTGGGTTCATTTTTATGCTTGGCTGTTGACACCTGTCCTGCAAGTGTTCAGTTGCACCATGCTGAATCTAGCTCATGACATGCCTGTAAGTGTGCTGCTTTCTCTGCTGCAGCCGTTGACTGGCCCACCATTGAGCAGATGTATGACGCATGTGAAAAAGGGCTGCACCTGCAAGTGGACAAGGAGGTGTGTTTCCAGCAGCAGCAGCAGCAGCAGCAGCAGCAGCAGCAGCAGTATTTCACATGCACTGCGTGCGTTTAACACAGCAGCACATGTAACATGCCTGCAGCAAAACCGCTGGGGAAATGGTAGGAGGCGTGGAGGCGCATGAGGTCTCCTCATCGCCACACACGTCCCCTTCCTTGACTTACGCGGGTGTAAAGTGTGAACGCACCACGCGTAGCTCATTCATTCATTCAGCTGGGGCAGTTGCTCCGGGCTGTAACCAGTGCCTTGATCAGCAATGACACGCTTGCAGCACTGCCTGAATGGCTAGTGCTGCATACACCAGGGTTAGCTTGCCCGTGCGTACTGTAGCCGCAGCAGCAGCAGCGTGCCACAGAAACAGCCCCAGCAGGGATAGCCACAGCAGCAGCACGCTCTGTACAGTTCTGCGCAGCAAGCGCGCAACACCTGTATGCTGGTTCACTGTCTCTGTCCATCTCTCTGATCTGCGGCGGGAGCCTCTCAAATCTGTTTTCAACTCGCCTTGCCTGCGGTCTGGCACATGCTGGCCTGCTGCTGCTGCTGCTGCTGCAGTGGAAGCGCTACCCTCGCAATTGGTGCGTGCTGTCTGGCAAGGAGTTGAGCTTCGGGCGGCTGCGCGTGAGGCTGCGGAAGGAGGACGGCAGCCCAGTCAACCCGGACGTGCCAAACAGTGAGTGGCCTGCTTTGTAAAGGTGTCTTTCTTGCAGCAGCAGCAGCAGCAGCAGCAGCAGCAGCAGCAGCAGCTGATCAAGGAGGGCGGCAGCGCCGTCAATTGGGACGTGCCCAGCAGTGAGTGGCCTGTATGACAGCAGCAGCTGCAGCAGCAAACTCGCATCAGCACCTTGCTGCTACGGCGTTAGCCAGCAGCATCAGCATCAACATGGAGCCCTCTAAAGCAATTTCAGCAGCGGCAGCAGCAGTTTTGTTGATCCACAGGTGTTCAGGAGCTGTGACCTGCAAGAAACACTTGAGTTGGGCTTTTGTTGAGCAGTATCAGCCAGTCATGAACACAGCTACCGCAAAATGTGCTCACACCTGCGCATGTCTGATGAGGACCTTTGTATAAAAGCTGTCCGCTACACCGTCCATACTGTGTAGGGGTATCACCACTGATTTTGTTCTTTGTCTGCTGCTGCGGCTGCAGAGAAGGAGCTGATGCTGCGCATGGCTGACCTGTGCAAGAGGCACCACAGCAGGAGCATGAAGCCGGGCCAGAAGGTGCAGGCAGGCGCTGGCAGCAGCAGCAGCGCCGCGGCAGCAGCAGGCAGCAGCAAGGGCGCAGCCAAGAAGTCTGGCAAGAAGAAGAAGTGAGCCAGCAGCAGCAGCAGTAGCAGCAGGCAGCAGCAAGGGTGCGGCCAGATTAGCAAGAAGAAGAAGTAGTACTGTCGAAAACTTGGGCACAATCCAGAAGTGGCCCAGAAGCAGCAGCAGCAGCAACAGCAGCACTGGGACACAAGTCAAATGCAGGCTTGGCTGCGTGAGGTGCCCATGTGACCCTGGTGATTGCCGTGGTTTGGTGGGGCATACAATCAAGCCAGCAGCAGATCTAGCGGCATGGCACACTTGCAGAAAGGCACTGGCTGCTCAGCTTACGTAGTTTACTGCTGGGAAACGCTGTTGGCCTGGTTGGGGCCGTCAGTGCTGACCCGGATATGCAGGGGCTGTCCAAATGGTTTGGGTGGGTTGGCTACTGCGTGCAGAGGTACCCGGTACTGCTGCCAAGCATGCAGGTTTGCTGCAAGAGATGTACTTTCAACACAGCACGCCACTGTCCTTACACTGGTGGGGCAAATCTGGTTTAAAGTGTCTTCCTTTTTCAATCTTACTGAGGGTGCAGGGTGGTTGCGCTGAGTGACACACAGCGGGTGAGACTGGGCGGGTGCTAACTTGGTGGCAGTTGATGCCTAACATGACCTGTCACTTTTGCCCGCCAAGCCCCACCTCTAACAATCAAGAGAAGCTCACCAAACATTGTACGGCTGTTGCCGATCCGCACAACGTATGAAGCGTGGCTGGTTCATCAACGTCTCGCCTTTACATTGCGAACACAGCATACGCCGAGCTCGAGTAGCGTTACCACTTTTTATTCTCGCACATATTAACATATAACAAGCGTCATGGCTACGGAAAAGCCTGCGTATGAGCCTACGACTGAGTTTGGCCAGCGCAACCCTCACCTCGCTGCCCTCGTGCCTGATGCCATCGAGAACGCCGTAGACGCACTGCTGCCGGACAAGTTCGAAGCTTTTCTGGACCGCAGATGCGAGCGGGCGTATTGTGAGTAGCACTCAGCACTTTGTCTTTTTTTGAAGGGCCCTGGCACTGACACATGCGAGAGTCTCACCACAGCCATCCTGCAACCTGCCTGCGTCATAACCTGGGCCCAGAGCCCTTTGATAGTGTATATAGATGCTTATCGCTCCCTGCATGCAGCCCATGTAGCTCCAATTTTTTAAAGCCGGGTTACAGCAGCGCTGCTGTCAGGCCCCTACAGGGCGCGTCGCTGCTCCTGGCCAGGGCGCCAAAGCCAGCCTGAAACACAGCAGCAGCCACACACATGGTGCCGCACGCCCTTGAGCACCTTTACAAGTTGTACTCACGCAATGAACAACCGCTCCAACTTGGATATCATGTTGACGCGCCATGTCACCAAGCTCAAGCTCAACAAGTGTTGTGCGGCATGCCTGTACTGCAGACAAGTACCAGACCTTCAGGACTGGCATGCCGGAGGGCATTGGGGAGGTGGTGTGGCAGCCGCCAATCATAACATAAGTAACAATCATAACACATTAATAACACATTACTCATCCCTGGCTGCTGCACTGCAACGGCTTTTTTGAGCAGACAAGTACCAGACCTTCAGGACCGACGTGCAGGAGGGCATCGGGGAGGTGGCTGGCGTGTTGTTCAGGGTGGCCAAGTACGCCTATGAAAAGTTCCACATCCATGACCTGGTGGTGAGTCATTTGGCAGGAATCGCCTCCATATGTTACAGCAGAAGCAGCAGCAGCAGCAGCAGCAGCAGCAGCGGCAGCGGCAGCAGCATGCACAGATGTGCGTCAGCAGCTGTTCAGGGTGGCCAAGTACGCCTATGAAGATTTGCACATCCATGATCTGGTGGTGAGGCGCAGCAGCGGCGGCAGCGGCAGCAGCGGCAGCAGCAGCAGCAGCAGCAGGGGCGTGGGCGCAGCCACGCAAGCTGGTGCTGCAGCAGCCCTTGCGCTCCTGGTCTGCCTTCCAAGGCGCGCCAAGCAGCAAGTGTGTCTGGCTGAAGCTGTCACTGCTGCTGCCGCTGCTGCTGCTGCTGCCGCTGCTGCTGCTGCCGCAGTTTGGCGTGTACCACCTGGCGCTGCATCACTCCACGGTTGATGCTGTTGATGCAGTGGAGGGCAGCCGCGTGGATGACCCGGCACTGATTGACTACCTGATCCAGGTGAGACCCAGCCGCAGCAGCAGCAGCAGCAGCAGCAGCGTGGTGCAGTGGACGGCAGCTGCGTGGACGACCCGGCGCTGATTGACTGCTGTATTAGGTGAGACCAGCAGCAGCAGCAGCAGCAGCAGCAGCAGCAGCACCAGCACCAGTATGTTAATGCAGTGGATGGCAGCCGCGTGGACGACCCGGCACTGATTGGTTAACTGATCCAGGTGAGACCCAGCAGCAGCAGCAGCAGCAGCAGCAGCAGCAGCAGCAGCATGGTGGTGCAGTGGAGGGCAGC
>RWJK01000011.1:0-10554 GCA_004335835.1 Scenedesmus sp. ARA3
GGCAGCAGGGCAGGGCAGGTGGGGCACTCCATGGCTGGCCTGGCTGCACGGCTGGGCCTGCTCGTGTGTTTGCACTGGCATGGATTCAGCACTTCGGCGCTCGTGTTTTGAATGCATTCTTCGGCATTGGCAACCCAAACAGTCAGGCTGCAGTCGCTGATGTGCACTGCCAGCGGTGAGTCACGCAGCTGCGGATGCAAGCCTCTCAGAGGCGTGGTTGGTGAGTCACCAGCTGCAGCTGTGCCCATGCAAAGGTGTGGCATAGTAGATCAAGTCATATGTCGAGTGCGACATACTGTCGAGTGTACGTGACCACCACAAGGGTGTAAGTACGTGACCACCATAAGGGTGCGACATATTGTTGGGTGTACCACCATGTATGATACATATGCGCCACACTCGCAGTGAGCTGGGTGCTGCCCGCAGCGCACTAAACAAAGCTGTCTGCCAAGGCACTGCATCAACAACAAGGCACATGCTTGCTTGGAGGATCAAGTCGGTTAAATGATGCTGATGGACGTGGCTCTGAGACGCGTCTCGGAGAGGTGTTATGTTACAGTGTTGTCAGACGTCATTACTACCCGCAAGTGCTCAAACCACATTAGGCAGCTGCAGTACCCCTTGCCGTCTTCAGTCACACGGGCTCTCCAGTACCCGTTGCCGTCTTCAATCACAGTGGCTGCTAGCATGCCATGTGGACATTCCGCTACTGGCATCACGGCAATAGCAAATGTCAAGGTGCAGCATATCACTGAAATAACAACAGTTATGAAGGGCGAGTGCATTAGGGCAACCTTGTCATTTGCGCCGGCATGAGGCCCTCTCTGACATACGTTCATCTTGTATATACAAGCTCTATATATAGAGCTGCTATGCAGGGTATTTCTAACGTGCACAACAAGCTGTTGCTGCAGTTCACAGGGTGAAAACTGCTCTGTACCAGCATTGTGTATGCCTATATTGTCGTCCGTACTCAAAGAAGGGGTGCAGCTAAGCTGCGAGCATTGAATGGTGCGGCGTTGCGCCGCATAACACAGACTGAGACACGCACTACATGGCACACCTGCGCCGCATAACACAGACTGAGACACGCACTATATGGCACACCTGGTGCCGTGTCATACCCAAGCAAGCAAACAGACACGCATGTAGCGACCAAGACAGGCCATAGATGACACACCAAGGTGCCCATGCCTGGTGCCGTCACGGCATGGTATTCTCCAAGAAGCAAAACAACATCAAGGTAGCGTGATGAGAACGAGCACATCTGAACTTTGTTTGGGACGTGCAGTCAGGGGGAAAGCATAGGCACAACGTTGTGGTGACCACACATACACAACCATCATATTGGACAGTCACATGTATTCGACAACATGACCACCCACTGTGACAGTATGCTGGGGCGTGAGCGCTACCAGCCACTACAGGCGGGCGCTGATGCGGGTTGCGTTGCGGCAGCATGGCCTATGCATCAAATGACACCCCAATGCACATTCACGATGCTGAAAGAGAAACATCATGTTACAGCACCCACAGTGCTCGTTCAAACTCGACAACATGCCGCTGAGTCTCCGAACGCACACATGCTATGACACAGCATTGCAACGGAGCATGACGCAGAAGTAAGCATGCAACAAGTGACACCAGGTAACTGTGCACACTCTGCCATGGTGGTCTCCACGCAAGCAACAAAGCAAGCGTAAAATCTGAACATGTGATATCACGTCGTGACAGTGCATTGCAAGCGTTGACCACAACAGAACCAGCCAGACAGAGGCATGCGTATCTGCCACAGCTATGGTGACCATACAAAAAAACAGCTCAGTCGCCGAGCACCACCATGAACACCCAACCGTGAATCGAGGCGTCAGCGCTACCAGCGGCCAAACGCAGGCATTGATGCAGGCGTTGTGGCAGTGTTGCAGCAGACACCCTGCAATGGGGCACCTTCAATGCACATTACCTTAGAGAGACGCAGCGTTGTGACACAGTATGACTCAAATGTACGCATGCAACTGCAGTTGACACCCCTTAGTACGTCGTGGTGGCCCACCGAGGGGCCGGGCCCCAAGCAAGCAAACGTGTCATAAGTCTTTCATGCCGCATGAACACAGCGGCTGTGTGCACACCGTGGCTGTTTAGTAGCAAGTGCTGATGTTGCAAGCAAGCCTCCCTTCTATTTCTCAGGACCCCCATTAAGCTCGAGGTCCGACCTCAGTGACTATCGTCCGTCCCATGGCCATGTACATGGGAAGCACCTCCGCCGCAACACACGGGGCATCACTTGTCCTCAAAGCAGGACAACCATGCATTGCGAGGTACCTCGGGACATTTAACAGTGAATGACAAGCACGCACTGTCCTCGCATGCTCTTGGCTCATGGGTGCAAGTTTATTGCCATCATTCGCTGCTGTCTGCTGAAGCAGCTGTGCAAACTGCATGTGACGTGCATGCCACAGTATGTGTGCTCAAACAACTCATCACGTCACATGACAACAAGGTGTCAATGCTGCCGCCGCCAGCACTGTATACGCAGACTTCACGGCAGCCATAACACGCCTGCCATACACCAACTCACGCGGAATGGCTGCAGGCATGTATGGTGCAGCACGGCAGAATAGTTGCAACAATGCACTGTATCCGAGTCAGCGGCGCTGACTCAGCGCCACTGAGTCATGCTGCAGTTTCTCGGCCTCAACTCGTGGAAGAGTGTAAACCTTCCCGTCCTTTGATCTTGCCAGCCTGATGAACAGGGCCACATGCGTTTGTGGAGAAGCAACAACACCCTGCGTATCTTGAAACTAACCAGGTAACTAGGCACAGACTGGCAGCGTCACGGACATGGTGGGGTGATAAGTTTTATTTTGTATTCGCCAATGCCAAGGCTTGGCAGACATCGCCCATGGTGGAGCTGTTTCCTTCAGCCATGCACTGCACGGGAAGCGAAGGGCTTGCAGCCGCCCTGGTTGCACCCGTTGGGTCCCTGCACCAGCACATTTGTCTTCTTTCGTGACACCTTGGCTGGCGCCTTGCGTGCCGACAAGCGTGGCGCTGTGACTTGAACGTTGTCCCAACTGGCAAACAATAAGTAATGCTGGATAGTTGTGCGCAGTGCAATCAGCAAGGTCTGCCCCTGGTATGCTGAGAGATCAAACTTGACAGTTTTCCACAAGTTGAACCCTGCTGCGACAACCTCTTGCTGGCCGAGTACGCCTGCATACAGAGCATACAAGTATCTGTGTATGGCAGGAGGTGTGAAGGCGCATGGAGGTGTGAAGACGCAAATGGTATCCACATCGTCACACCCCCCCGGGGCCGGGCTCGCTTAACTTACGCGGGTGGCGAGTTTCAACACACCACGCGTAGCTGATTCATTCATTCAGTATGTGTGTGCCTTGAACACCGTGCGTGTTGAGAATACATGTGTTGTACAACTGGCCTTGTGTTGTACAATTGGCCTGCCAAGGGTAACGCAAGATACCTGTCATTGAGAGAAATCATGATGAAGTGGGGCTTTTTTCTTTATACAATTATCTACATAAAACATGCAACTTTATTACTGATAACGTGACACACTCTTGCGTATATCTCCATGTACATACGAATAGGTATGTTCATACGGACAGTTAAAAATATAGCATATACAACATCAACACAACGTATGTTATAGGATCATGTTGTAAAAGGTTCTAAGGCATCAAGAAGCTCTTTAGTCAACATGCGCTCAGCATGACAATGTGCTCAGTAAACATGTGCATAACCCATTTCAGTTTTGTTTTGCAGGTTTTGCACGCACTTGCAATCACCCAGTCGCTGGCAGGCCCAAAGAAGGTGGCGCCAGGGGTTGTCAGGATGGCAGGGTTCATCAGGTCCACGCGAACCTGCCCATACAAGATGATGCGCAGCATGTCATGTGTCAGTGTCAAAACGAGTAGGCACACATATTCATTTGTGCACTGCGTGGCACACCATAAGCAGCATTCAGTTGGCCTTGCCATCAAGCTGAGTAAGAGTACGCCACAGGGCATGTGGATGAGCCGATCTTTGGCAGTCAGCGGCCTGCTGCTCATTGGTCCGATACATGACACTGTGCTGCGGCTGTCAGACTCTGATACGCTTGCAATGGTTGTCAGTTTGACACCAAAACCAACAGGAGGTACTCCAAGTTCTGCCGGCGGCAGTGAAGTTTGCTGCTCAACCACAAACTGGGCTGTTTGCATGTTGCTTGTGCGTCAGTACACTTTGAGACTTGTTTTGTCGCGCATTTCATTGTGTTGTGATATGGCCTACCCAGTGCAACGGCCTCTGACTTTGTCATACGACAGCCTGAGGACAGGCTGTGGCACAGCAGCTACACCGCTGGCGACGTGCCTGACCCAGGCTACAAAGCCAGCTTGCAAGTTGCAATGCATTTGCCACAATCGCATGCATGCAGTGATCGACGTCCAATCTGCCAGCACTAAGTACCCGCGGCATAGCACGGTCCGCCCGACACCTTGCTGGAAAGACTAAAGATCCTGGCTGCCAGCGCGTGCACTCACCTGCTGATTGGGGAAGAACCCAACATTCATGGTGTTTGGGTAATCATAGCTACCGCCGAGCATGAAGTCTAGGTTCATCACTTTGAAGTCGAACGTGAGGATGCTGCCACGCGCAACGGGGCCGTGCCGTGTGAAGTGAACAAAGGAAGAGGGTTGTGTCGGAAACGATGTTGCGAAGTTGCCGTGCGATGCATCATCGGCGTTTGTTAGAGGCAAGATATACCGTGACTGGATGTTTCTGAACCGGTCGTACAACAGGCTGCTGGCTCCCCAAAAAAAGGCACCCTTTGAACCACTTTGGATCACTTGGGTGAAGCTCATTTCCAACCCCTGTTCAAGGTCACCTGCGCCCCGGTGGTTCAGCAAGCAAACATGATAGGGGTGACACCGTTGAATTGCCATGGTGATAAATGCAGGTTCTTGCGCACCAAGCTTGTCACAAGCTGCCTGAATCAAGGGGTGGGCGGGGGGGCAGGGAGGGGATTGGATGGGCGGCATGCATAGTCAGACCACCCAACCCACCCCAACAGCGACGTGAACAGCATGATGATTACACGATAGCAAATTCATTGGTGAGAGACAAGTGATCATGTTGAGAAGATGTTTAATTGATGCGATTATTGCTTGCAACTGTCTGTCAACTCATCGTAATGTCCGACGCATGCTGAAGCCAGTGAGTCAACGTTGACTCATGTTAACATGAAGAACTAGAATTGCTCACCATTGATGATTGGCCCTGGGCAAGCATTGCAGGCCCCAGGCTTGACAACATAACTCCCATTTGTGTCGCATTCTGCGACAAACTTGGCACCGCTGCAGCTGCACTCGGCTGTGCATGTCTGGTTCTCAGCGAGTCCAATACATGTCGGAGCCCAGCGGTCGCTGTAGGAGCCTGGCGGGTCGGGTGACGGCAGTGATGTGCAGTTGCCCGTGCATTCCACTGTGACCTCCCAGGTGCGGCTCTGCGTGCAAAGCGCCTTGTAGCCTGAGCCGCTGCAAAGCCAATTAGAGATGGATGGATGCAATAGCAGCACACACAGCAGTATGAGGTAAGTGTCATTTGCAACCATAATGCCGTCAATGGAGCTGAACCTCCTGCATGTCATGGGTAAATTAGCGTGACGTGACCGCAGTTCTCGAAGATACGTCTTTTGACTTGACCTCGTTGAGTTAGTAAACCTTGCTGCCAGCGTTGTCGAAAACATGCATGCATATGCTGAACCGTACGGTGTTGCCAACAAGTCCGAGACATGCGTCTGACGTCAGTAAAAGTGGCCCAGTGTGCACAATCCTGAAGGACTTCCTTCTGTGTGCACTTCGTGTTCAGTCATATAGATATGGCAGCTCACCTCCTGCCTTGAGGGCATGGTGCCGTGCACAGCGCCCCTGGCGCGTAACCGGCCTGTCCTTTCCTCTCACACGTGACTGGCAGGCCCAGCTGTGGGAAGGGGTCAGAGGTGCACACCCCTGCATTGCAAAAACCAAACATTGCCGGGTGGCAGCGGGCCAGACAGATTTGCTGTACCCGTTCCTAACAAATTTGTGACGAAGCAGTTGCCAACAATAGCAGTAGTGTAGCTGGGCATGGCGCAGCACTGGGCGGCGGTCAATGAAGCATGCAATGCGAACATACCGAGTGGCTGGAGGCAGCCGTACCTACACGCTTGCAATAGATGAAAAAGAACGGGGTGTGCCATGCATCACCGCTAACACCGTTCTGAAGGAGGGCACATGTTGGTAAGCAGTGTGCACACCACGCCCTGTTTCACAGCCACAGCAGCGGACAAGTACACACTCACATGGCTCGCAGAACCCAGTCGGGCCCGTCCAGACGTCACCTCCCAGGCACCTGCTGATCCGACCTGGGCCGTAGGCGTAGGGCTCCCTGCAGTTGGCGCTGCACACAAAGTCCACAGGCACGTCCCTACATTGCGCTGCCGCAGCGGGATGATCCCAAGGGTAGCTGGTACCCTCCGGGACTTCGGGAGGAGGGCTGCTGCAGCCTGTTATGCACAAAGCCAGGCAGCCGTGACACAAACTTGACAGTGGGGCAGCCGACGACTCAGCTTAGATGCACCTGCTGCAGGACAGGAAACTGCTGACAACATGCCAGGTGAGCGGAAGGCGTATGTCTTGCACTTACATCATTACATGAGGTGGAATGCAACCTTGCAACCAAAAAATCAATACAATACACGCAGGGACCATAAGTGCAGCAGCACACTGCGTAAATCTGTAGTGTAAAAATGCATAGAAAACGTCAGCCATGTCAGCGGCTGGAGCAACAACATCAGCGGCGGCAGCGGGGGCAACAAGGGCAGTGGGGCCAGTAAGGCAGCTGCAGCGGGAGCAGCAGCAACAGCAGGGAAACTTTCCACTCGTAGCAAGGGCAGCGGAAATAGTTGCCGCGGCGGCGACTGCGGCTGTGGCAGCAGCATCAGCAGCAGTAACAGCAGCATCAGCAGCAGCAACAGCAGCAGCAGCAGCAGCAGCAGCAATAACAGCAGCAGCAGCAACAGCAGCAGCAACAGCAGCAGCAGCCCGCCCACCACCACCACAAGCAGCAGCAGCAAAAGCAGCATACATTGCCCTGATTACTTCTTCTCCGCCTGCTGACTTTACTGACCTGCAAAACTGGTGACTGTAACCGCATTGCCCATATCAATGAGTGCCGTTCCTGGGGCAGCCTCAGCTGCGCCCACCACCACTGTATAGCAGCGCGACTCGTTGCTGCGAGTAAACTGCACAGCCAGCTTTACTGAGTAGATGCCATCACCATCGGCTGTGTCGCCAGACGTGTTGTTGCCATCGTCCATCATATCTGCCAGGGCTAATCCCAGGATGCCTGGAGATCCATTGGGGGTTGCACCACAACTGTACAGCTTAACCGGGCCGGCAGTAGCTGGCAGAGCCACATCAAACTTCACGGTGAACAGCAGCTCACTGCTACTGCCAGCCGCAACAAGTGTCTTTGATGCACGCAAGGTGCCGCGCCAGATCTGAGATGCCTCTGCAGAACGCAAGGAAATGCAAAAGGCGCGCCACAACACAAAATTCGAAGACAGAGACAGGGTGCATGCTCAATGTCACCCCTCCATCGCCACATCGGACAGCGTGTCAGTACTCTGCTTGATTAGGTGCTGCTGCTGGGCAATGCATGTGCTGCTGCTGCTGCTGCTGCTGCTGCTGGTGCTGCGGCTGCTGCTGCTGTTGCTGCTGCTGCAGTGTAGTGTATGTGCTGCTGCTACGCAGGATTAGTGCTGCGCCTGCTGTTGGTCAACGCATGTGCTGTTGTGGCAGTTGCTGGTCAGGACATGTGTTGTTGCTGGCTGCACATGCGCCACTGCCGCTGCTATTTCTGTTGCTGCTTCTGCTGCTTTTGCTGCTGCTACTGTTAGGCAGTGCGCGTGCTGCAGCTATGCATGTGCATGCTCTGGTGCTAGGCAGTACATGTGGCGCATGTGGCGCATGCTCTGGTGCTAGGCAGTACATGTGGTCCTGCCCGGCAGTACATTTGCTCTAGCTGCAAAGGACACCTGCTGTCGATGGACTGCTGCTACTTCTCCAAAAGAAACTGCTGCTGATGGATAGTGCATGTGCTCGTGCTGGGTTTTGGTGCTGGTTGGGTGAGACGTGTGCTGCTGCCGGGGCACAGAATGCAACGCAGTTTTGCTGCAGGATGCACTCACCAGGCTCGCAAGTTGTTGTGGGAGCCAGCCACTTCTGATCACACCCGCACACGGCCGTCACTTCACCAGAGAAGCCTGCAGTGCAGCTAGCTGTGCAGGATGACGTGCCGGTACATTTGCTGGGCCATGCTGCTACACCAGGCACCGGGTCAGGCAGCGATGCGCACACTGCAGCGCACAGCAGCGGCGCGGCACAGCAGCAAAACAGGTGGCGACGGGAACCAAGGAACCTCAGCTCAGCAGGGCAGCAGGTTTTGTTATTGCATGTAGGTGAACAGCAGTACGAGCTCAACGCAATACTGCTACCCCGTTGGAGATGTTTATCACATACAGCATGTAGGATGCAGATACGACACTCACCAGCAGGGATGCACTCGCTGGCTCCGGGGCCGTCAGTGGTAAAGCCAGGGTCACAGGCCTTGCACGGGGCAGTGGTGTTGCCAGGGCCGTAGGAGCACTGCGGGCAGCGCTGGCACCACGGGCCTGTGTGGACTGTCGGGGGACGCCAGCCATAGCCAGCAGCACACACTGCATGACGTAGCAGCAGCAGTGGCAGCAGCAGCAGCAGCGGCAGCAGCAACAGCGGCAGCAGCAGCAGCAGTAGCAGCAGCAGCAGCAGCAGCAGCAGCAGCAGCAGCGGGGGCAGCAGCAGCAGCAGGGGCAGCAGCAGCGGCGGCAGCAGCGGCGGCAGCAGCCCGACGTCGTGTTGGCCACAGAGAGACGCCAACTGTTAGCCACTGTGCACGGACAATCAAGCATGCGCTGCTTCAGGCTCACGCTGCATTAGCTGGTGCTGCCACCTGCTTGCAGGCAGTGACCTAGGCCACTTCCACCTGCATTCTTGAGCAGCAGCCGCCCATTGCTGAGCAGCCGACTGAGTGGTGAACACTCGGCCTGCATTCTGGCAACCGAGGAGCCCCACGGGCCCAAAGCATGCTGGCACACGATAAAAGCAGAGACCCCTTCACAGGCGACCTAGAATGCATGCAAGTGGTGGCGCAGTAGCCAAGGCTGTCAGGTTCACTTACCGCTGCACACGCTGCTGCCTGGCCCAGTTGTGGTCCGCCCCTCGTGGCATGGGCTGCACACGTTGTCAGCCATGCGTGCAAAGGAGCCTGTTGGGCAAGGCTTGCACTGCTTGTTTGGCAGCAGCCTCAGCCCTGCCATGCAGCAGGCGCACGTCTCCACGCCTGTTGTTTTGTTGAGGCAGGACACAATGCAGTTGGGCAGAGAGGCGACTCTGATGGTGCAGTTCTGCGGGAAGTCGGGAGAGCTGACACACTTGGAGGCCCTTGCTGGTGCAACTGCAGCAGGCAGCGTGTGGGCTTGTGTTGTGGTCGTGAAGGGAGCTGCTGCTAGGACGAGCAGCAGCAGAAGCACCAGCACTGGCCAAGGTCGAGGACTCGCCATGCTGCCCACTGCGAGCTGCAGAACAAGAGCAAAACGGACAGAAACGAGTGGAACACAGGATCAGCGTGTGTTCAGACTACGACGTGACTTGTGCAGCCCGTCGTCGTCACCAGCTGCTTGGCCCCTGGCTCAGCGACACCAGCCAGGCGTCTTGCGGCAGCTGAAAGAGGCCTATCGTACTATATTACAGTTTGTTGACATGTACTGGCTGCTGGCAGAGTCTTCAATGGGCATGAACCCACCGGAGAGGGGGCTATCGCCACACTTGTTTGCAAAAAATCCAACTTCCTTGTAGGTTCATGCTCACACAAACAGCTTCCTGCGGCTGCAGACACTTGATCCACCATTGCGACTGTCGTTATGTCACATGACGTGGGAGATATGGTGTGGTAGAACGCACCTCCTCAGGAGGGGGTGTTCTACCGTAGAACGCCCCCCTGAAACTGATGCTGTGTTCTACTTTACGCAAACGACCATGACTGCGGCTTTTAGCGACTTCAATCACATCGTAACTCTCTCATTTGGAGTTCTTGAGTATCAAAAGCCCCCCCTATAACGCACTGATATTAGTGATAGGTCTGGGTGGTTGACTGCAGTGAAACAGGTTCACCGATTGATCTAAACTGCATCCTAGTAATCCAAATATAATATATTTGCTATTCTCAAGCTGCGAGAGAGAGAAAGCTGCAGGGGTATGACAGGCTTTTGGTTTGAAGGTGTTTGGTGTCACCCAACCTGCATCCCATCACGGCCTACGATCCTTTGGCATGCACGCTTAACCTTAGTGGGAGATGCGGCTACTGCTTTGCATGTATGGATGCACGAAAAGCTGACAGCTGCTCCGTTTCCCCCAATCAACCTACCGTGGCTGTGATCTCGCGGTCAGCAGTATGCTCAGCGATCCCGCTTTCCAT
>RWJK01000001.1:0-16646 GCA_004335835.1 Scenedesmus sp. ARA3
CCACTGCACGGTGTTTGTGGGCTTTGAGGCGCCCCCTGAGGCCAACCTGGCAGCGCGCATCCGCGGGCCAGGTGCGTGCAATTACCACTAGTGTTTCTGGGTTGAGTAACGTTCATCATGCTGCGTTGCATTGTGGTTGTGGGGTTGGATGCATGCAGGTTTTGTGCAGTGCTGCGCAATGTACGCAGCTGCGTGGTAGGCAGGGCCCGTCTGCTGCTTGCTGTGGTGTAGAGCATCGCTGTCAGTGCCCGCCACGGTGTTTGTGGGCTGCGAGGCGCCTCCCGAGGCCAACCTGGCAGCACGCATCCGCGGGCCAGGTGCGTGCAACTGCTTGTTTGCTTTGTTGGTTGGGGATTGGTGGGTGAGCTGATGTCAGCTGTGAGCATTGCTGCGCGACGTGTGCAGCCGTGTGAGTGGTTCGTAGGGGTAGGTGTAGGTGTATGCTGCTTGCTGTAGCATATAGTGTCATCGTCAGTGTGCCCATCCCCTGGGTTCCTTCAGTATCTCTTTCTCATACCCGCTGCTGCTGCTGCTGCTGCTGCTGCAATCCATTATTCATCTTCCATTTCAATCTCCATCCTACACCAGGTGACGCCTACCTCTCCCACATTGCCAGCACCAGCCGCGCCACAGTCGTGCTAGCAGGCCGCGGCAGCAGCGCCAGCAGCGCAAGCGCAGCACCCTGGCAGCAGCACACGCCGCTGCACCTGGCCATCTCAGCAGCAGACCCAGCATGCGTGCAGGCCGCGCGGCGGCTGGCAGAAGATCTGTTGGTAACGTTACGCGCTGAGGTGGCACGGCAGTTCCCGGGCTGGGGCGTGCCAGGTGCGCCGCCGCCGGCGGCTGCAGCAGGTGTACCGCCTGGAGCTGTACCGCCTGGTGTGCCAGGTGTACCGCCTCAGCAGTACGCCGTGCCAGGTCAGCCGCTGCCTCAGCAGTACGCCATGCCAGGTGTACCGCCTCAGCAGTACGCTGTAGTGCCAGGGCAGCAGCCGCCACCTTACCAGCTGGCAGCATACCCGCCAGCAGCAGCAGCACCAGGACAGGCCCCACCTGGCATGCCAGGGGCAGCTCCGTCTGGTGACCCTGCTGCTGCAGCTGCTGCTGCTGCTGCTGCTGCTGGGCAGGCACCCCCAGGAGCTCCTGGTGCTGCCCCGCCAGGCTGGCCGCAGCAGCAGCCTGGTGCTGCTGGTGCACCTCCAGCAGCTGTTGCAGTGCACCCATACTATGCTGCGCTGCAGCAGCAGCAGCAGCAGCAGCCAGGTGCACCGCCTGCAGGGTACTACTATTTTCCAAACCCTGCCGCAGCGCCCGCACCAGGGCAGCAGCCGGCAGCAGCGGCAGCAGCAGCAGCAGGGCAGCAGCCTGCAGCAGCAGCAGCAGCAGCAGGGCAGCCGCAGTCCTCTCCTCAGCTGCAGCCGCAGGCCCCAAGCTCCACAGGGCAGCCAGGGGCAACAGTGCAACAGCAGCAGCAGCAGCAGCAGCAGGCAGCGCAGCAGCAGGCAGCGCAGCAGCAGCAGGCGGCGACACAGCAGGCGGCAACGCAGCAGGCAGCAGCGCAGCAGGCACAGCCTCCCGCCTACCAGCCTGCAGCCACGCCACCGACAAGTGCACCAATGGCTGGCGGTGCGTATGCAGCCTGGCAAGCAGCACCACAGCCACAGCAGCAGCAGCAGCAGCAGCAGGCCCCAGTGCCGCCTGCAAGCCCTGCTGACACGCCTGCACCTCCGGCGCCCCCTGCTGCTCCTGCACCCCCTGCTGCTCCTGCTGCTCAGCCACCCTACCCCTACCCGCACAACCAGCAGCAGCAGCAGCAGCAGCCCCCGCCGCAGCCTTCATCAACAGGGCAGCCTTCTACGCCCACTGCAGCACAGCAGCAGCCACAGCAGCAGGCGGCACCGCAGCAGCAGCAGCAGCAGCAGCAGGCTCAGCAGGCACAGCAGCAGCAGGCACAGCAGCAGCAGGCACCCCAGCAGCCAGCGGCTCCGCAGTATCCAGGCTATGCTGCTGCACCAGGTGCTGCATACTCCTACGCTGCCCCTGCAGCAGCAGCAGCAACAGCACAGCCACCGCCAGGGGCGCCACCTGCTGCACCACCGCAGCAGGCTGCATACTATGCGCAGCAGCAGCAGGGTGCTGTGGCTCCTCCTGCTGCTCCTGGCATGCCAGGTCAGCCTCAGATGCCTCCTCAAGATCCTGCTGTTGCAGCGTATTATGCACAGTACGCACAGTACGCAGCAGCGCAGCAGGCGTATGCGCAGCAGCAGCAGGCATACGGCCAGCAGCAGCAGGCAGCGCAGCAGGCACAGTACGGCCAGCAGCCCCAGCAGCAGCAGCAGGAGCCTCAGCAAAAGCAGCCAGGGCAGTATGCGCAGCAGCAGCAGCCACCGCTGCCGCCAGGACAGCCCCCGGCACAGTACGGCCAGCAGCAGCCTCAGCAGCAGCAGCAGCAGCCTCAGTACAATGCGCAAGGCCAGCAGCAGTACCCTCAGCAGGGACAGCAAGGATATGCACAGCAGGGGCAGCAGGGCTACCCGCCCCAGCAGCAGCAGATGGGCCAGCAGCAGCAGGGGGCCCAGCAGCAGCAGGGGCAGCAGCAGCAGCAGCAGGCTCAGGCACAGGCTGAGAAGAAGAGGCGCTTCAAGGAGGTCAAGGAGGGCGGCGACACGCAGGTAGGAATGATGAGCGCTGGCTATGCTGTTGACAGAGAGTTTGCATATGGCATGTAAGCATGTAAGCATGCTGTTCACTCTGCTGTGTGCTGTGGTTTGGTTCGGCTGCCTGGTCAACTGCCTGGACGAGCACGCATATGCCACTTTCAGTTGCCATCGATCCACTGCAGCCTTGCTGTACACTGCAATGCAAGCTGCTGGCAATCCTGCCGGTCTCACCCATGTCTGCTGTGCTGTGCTGTGTTTTCCAATTTGTGCTGTGCAGGGCAACCCCTACATGCAGCACTACCAGCAGCAGTTTGCCAACCAGCAGCAGCAGCAGCAGCAGGGCTACCCGCAGCAGCAGCAGCAGCCGCCACTGCCGCCGCAGCCGCCTCTGCCGCCGCACCCGCCCCCTGCAGGCCCTGGTGCAATGGCGCCTCCACCTCCCCGCTTCCCTGCAGGCCGCACCAACCAGCAAGGTCTGTGCACTGAACACACCTGCTGCATGTTTCCGTCGCTGCTGCGCAGAGCATCACCCCTGGCTGGTTTGATCTGGGATTTGGTTGTTAGATCTGCAGATTCATCTCATGCCAGCTGCGTAGTGCTTGCTGAACCATGCTGTGTAGGGCAGTGCGAAGGCAGATGGCACACGGAGTGCTCGGCATGTACCTGCGATCACTGATGCATCATGCTTGCAATAGCTTCTGCTGAACAACCTTGCACTGTATGTGTCCACAGGGCGTCACTTGCTGCTTGGCAGAGTTGGGTCGGATGCACCGCATTTTCACTGCATGATCTTGCTGCTGTTTGCACCAAACAGCCCACTGACGCCCGCTCTTTGTACTGCTGCCTTTCCTCCTCCTCCCCCTCCCGCACCTGCCCCGCTGCCCTGTCTGCCCCTGCCTGCCTGCCTCTGCCGCTGCCTGTTTCTTGCTTCGCATGTGCGTCGCCTGGGTGCGCGTCGTCTGCTGCTTCAAACGCCGCCGCCGTCGCTACTTCGCTGGCGCCCATCAACACGTAAACACACACACACACACATTATATGAATGGTAATGCTTCTCTATGCTTGCTTTACATGTGCTCCCTGTCTCACCCTGCCGCCTGTTGCTTCCACAATGCCTCGTCTGCCTCGCTGCCTGCCACTTGCACATTACTGCTGCTCTGTCTGGCCACCTGTCTTGCATCGATGATGTGCATGTTCTTTGATGTGTGGTTTGTCTAATGGCTGCTTGTAATGTTGCTGCATGCTTTTTCCTGTGCTTCCTTGCATCACACTCATCTACATTCTGTGTCTGCCTGTTCTGTTTGCCTGCTGCTGCTTTGTGCTGCCCCTGTTACCTTACCTTGATGCATTCAACATCCTCGTGCTATGCATTGCATTGTCTGAACATGCTTGCGACTTGTGTGTCCACTGCCACTCATCATTGCACAACCATTACATGCATTGCCATGCACACATGCATGCTGTTTGCTTGTACAGCAGGCTACCAGCAGCAGCAGGCGCCTCAGCAGCAGGAGAGCTATGTGCTTGCAGGACTGCTGGGCAACTACGGAGGTGGCGATGACTGAACTGAAAGCATCTAACACTGCTGTGTGTTGACAGCACGGCAGGTGTGGATGTGTGGATGGCATTTGCATGGCCTGTCTGCCCTGCTGCAAGCCTCTGCTTGTGCTGCAGGACTGGATGGCGGTTGAATGCCGAGGAGGTGCTTGACGGATCTGTGTTGGGTAATGCTGCGGCAGTACTGGAGGCTGACGTTGATGGTTGGTGGTTCAGTATGAGCTGACTTGGGATGCTGCAGGGAGGTTGCAAGCTGCGGAAAGTGCCTTGCAGGAAGTCTGCTAAGCAATAGCAGCGCTGTTTGGCTGGCGGTGGTGCAAGTCGCTGTATCTTTGAAGGCCAGTTTGAGCGCATGTGTGCTGCACAAAGCGCTCAGCTGCAGGGTGGAGCATGGGACTGGTGCCGCTGCAGGGAGTTTTGCTCGTGGTGATGGCAGGACCTGCGGGTGTGTCCTGCAGGGGGGTTGCTGGTTGGTTCCAGGATCTGCGGGTGTGTGCCGCAGGGTGTCTGCTGGTTGGTTGTGGGCACGGGACCTGCGGGTGTGTGCTGCAGGCAGTATGCTGGTTGGTCGTGGGCACAGCACTTGTGGGTGTGTGCTGCAGGGCGTTTGCCAGTTGGTTGTGGGCACGGGACCTGCGGGTGTGTGCCGCAGGGAAGGCTAGGACAAACAGCAGTCGATGATTGGCCATGAGTAATGTACAGCTTGGCCAAGGAGTACATGCAGGCTGCATATATGCTGCATACTCCTGTAACTCAGCACTGCATATATATGCTGTGCGTCGTCTGATGATCCTTCACTCGAGGAGCTGTAGGACAGTATATAAAGTATGCTGCGCAGTGACAGCAGCTGTGAGACGCCTTGTAACAGTGAGATCACATGTGTGTTGGCATGCTGACAGCGTTCTGCTGCTCAGTGGTTGTGTGTGAACCTGCTTACCCTGAATGAATGCAATCGGCAACTTTCTTTATACGCTCTCGGCTACTTGAAATGTTGGCAAGCAGAACAGGGCAGTTGGCTGAGACAGGACAGGGGGTGCTCAGTGAGCTAGCTATCGCCTTTGAGCACGTCCAACAGCCACACTGACCACAAGATCTGATCAAATCATAGACTTTTTGCTCCATCTGGATGTGTGAGCTGCCTCAGCTAGCAGCCATGCCTCGCGTCCTGAGGACATTGTCCTCAGCATCAGATGATGTGCGTCAAAGTATGAGCTGCCACATCCAGCACCCATATCAAATGATTTTAACGTGATACAGCAATATAATTGGCAATCAGGAGTAAGCTACCCCTGTCTATCATCCGACAGAAGGACTGAAACTGTAACATAGGTTTGAAACGCACTTCAGACATGCGTGTACTGCTTGCATCACTTTCAGCAAGTTGTGTTATATGTTTCTGCTCAGCGTTATTGAGGCTCGAATTGCCGCGGTCAAGTCTGCACGACGTTCGATGATGCCACGCCAGTCGACTTGTGCTCGCTTGCGGGCATACGGTGATGAAAACCATGATTGATGTTGTTGTTACTGCATAATAACCTTAACGAAGGCGTTCAAGTCTCGCAGGCGTCGTCTGTCATGATGCTGATTGGCACAGCAGTTGCTGTCTAGGCTAGGCAGGCCCAGGTGTAGGCCTTCAGGAGCGAGTAGCAGCTAGGATGCTGCCTACGGGTCTGGAAAACTACCATGTTATTGACCTTGTCGGGGAGGGCTCCTTTGGCAAGGTGAATCAGGCGGTCCACAGCAGTACCGCCGCCAGCGCTGGTTGCTGCTCTGTAGGCATGATGCACCTGCTACGGCAGTCCTGCAGGAGAAGCTTGCTATGATCTGATTGTGATTATGCAGGTCTACAAGGGAAGGCGGCGATGTACAGGCCAGATCACTGCTATGAAGTTCATTGTCAAGCATGGCAAGTCGGAAAAAGACATACGCAACCTGCGGCAGGAGATTGAAATCCTGCGGCAGCTGCGGCATGAGAACATTATTCAGATGCTTGATGCGTTCGAGACCAAGACCGACTTCTGTGTTGTGACAGGTGGGTAGCAACAACATGCAGCAGCACATGCTTGCACCTCTTTTAGCAATGATGCTGCCATGGGTTGCGCACAGCAAGACAGCTGCAGTTGAGGTTAGGCTGCAGAGTGTGGTGCAGCAGAATGGCTGGAGCTGCAACAGCAATCAGTTGTGGGAGCCGTTCGCTTGGGCTAAGGTACTTGTGCTTGAGCTGCTGCTAGTCATGCTGGTGGCTCATACAAGTTTGCAAGTTCCGAGGTTACACAGCAGGCAGAGCAGCAGCACGTGAGCAGCAGTGTAAGCAGCAGTGTTCAGCACTCGCAGGAAACAGCAGCAGCTGCCGCTGCAGGGAAGCACAAGCAGCATGCCTAGAACACACGAGGCCATGTACCCTGCCTAGCGTTGTGAAGCGCTGCCACATGTTGCTGTCGTGCCTTCTTCTGCTGCTGCTGCCGCTGCTGCACAGAGTTTGCACAGGGTGAGCTGTTTGAGATCCTGGAGGATGACCAGTGCTTGCCAGAGGAGGTGGTGCAGTCGATAGCAAAGCAGCTGGTGCGGGCGCTGCACTACCTGCACTCGAACCGCATCATCCACCGCGACATGAAGCCACAGAACATCCTGATCGGCTCAGGCGGCACAGTGAAGCTCTGTGATTTTGGTTTTGCGCGTGCCATGAGCTGCAACACCATGGTGCTCACCAGCATCAAGGGCACGCCGCTGTACATGGCGCCAGAGCTGGTGCAGGAGCAGCCGTACAACCACACGGTGCGTGGGCAGCAGATCAGATAAGAACACACATCAGCCAGTCGCAGCCATTGCCAGGGGTTCAGCAGAGCAGCAGCAGCAGCAGCAGCAGAAACTCTTGCTAGCGAAGCAACTTGCGCAGTGGCAGCGGCAGCGGCGAGAGTAAGGTCGAGGCTGCATGCATAGGCATGCAGTACTATCATGGCGCGCCAGACAGCAATCACGCCCTGTGCCCCTGCAACTTGCATGATCATTCTGCTGCATGTACATTGCTGTGCACGTCTCACCGCATCTGCACGGCTTCCTCGCATCTGACCTGCGCAGGTGGATCTGTGGTCGCTGGGTGTGATCCTGTACGAGCTGTTTGTGGGCCAGCCGCCCTTCTACACCAACAGCATCTACAGCCTCATCCACCACATCGTGAAGGACCCCGTGAAGTTCCCAACCAACATCAGCGGCGACTTCAAGTCCTTCCTGAAAGGCCTGCTCAACAAGAAGCCCAGCGACAGGTGCGGCACAGCCAGCTGGTTCGCAGAATTGCTTTGATCAACATGCTTGATGCTTGGTGAATATGCTGGGTAGTATGCGCATATGCCGTAGCTGCTGCTGCTGCTGCTGCTGCTGCCAATTGACTGAAGCACTGCACGTATACGCTCAAGTTGGACCTTCTGCTGTTTCAATGCGCTGGGTTGGCTGCGTGTGCAGGCTGGGCTGGCCTGAGCTGCTGGAGCATCCTTTTGTGCGGGAAACAGCAGCTGAGCGGCTGAAGCGGGAGCGGGCGCTGGCAGATGCAGTGGAGCTGGCAGACAGCAGCAGGGCCTGGAAGGTGCGGGTTCTGCTCCTGCGCATGGCACTGCAACAGCTGTGCATGTGATGCACTGTACAATGCGGAGAGTCTATGTTTCCCGCAGCAGCATCCCTATTATGTTTGTTGTGACGATGGGCATGCTGACTGGTGGGGGCTGTCAGGCAGTACGCTGCATGCTGTATTGATCCGTGCAGCCAACAGATGCTGACTTAATGGTTGGTGCCGCCAGCTCTTGTAAACTTAGCAACAATTGCTTTCTGCATTCATACCTGCAGGGCGAGGATGGGGCTGTGGCTGGTGCAGTGCTTGCAGCCGCCCACCGCAGCAACACACCCAACAGGGCCGGCACGCAGGGGGCGGCAGCAGCAGCTGTGGGCACCCCGCCACCAGCAAACGGCAGCAGCAGCGCTGGCGCCAAGCCGTGCACACCGCCAGCGCAGATGGCGCAGACGCCGTCTGTCACTCGGCGGGACCCTGCAGCAGCAAACAGGCGCCTGCCTGCAGCACCAGGTGATCTACTGCAGAGAGTGTGCATGCTTTTGTTGATGCCCGCAGTCTTGGCAGGCGTAGGACGCTTCATTGTACATTGTATGTCACCTTGATGTCATGGCAGCATGCTCATAGCAAGCCACAGATGTTTCGAAGGTTGCAAGTGCAAATGTTTAGGTGAAGGTGCCAACAGCACCTGAGAGCTGTGCATTGCCTGCCGCACTTTGGTTGCTGCTTCAGTGGTCAAGGAGCAGCAGCAAGCCAACGGCAGCCTCATACAGTATGCCAACGGCAGCACCACGCAGCAGCAGCAGCAGCAGCAGCCACAACAGCAGGACCACAGCAGCATGGCAGGTCAGCAGCAGCAACAGCAGCAGCAGCAGCCTGTTGCACTCGGGCAGCCTGTGGATGCACTGCTTGCTCTCACAGAGTCGGCACGCTTTAGTAGAGACAACGCAGCAGCTGCCTGGAGGGATGGCGCCACCTTGCCGGCGCTGCTGCAGCTGCTTCGGCCGCCAAAGCTCGGCAGTGGCGACGGTGGCAGCAGCAGAAGCAGCCTTCAGTCATGGCTGCATGCGCAGCATTTGCCAAGGTTGCTGCAGGCTGCTGGCGCGCTGCTGGGCTACTCTGAGGGCCAGGCGCAGGCTCCTGCGCTGCTGGTGAGAATGGTGGCATACAATTGCGATTCTGTTGCTACTGCGTATTTGTCATAGCGCAGAGGAACCCTGGTGTAAATGGGCATGCTGTTCTCAATTACTTGTGCAGTGGGGCACAGCACAGCAGCGGCTGTGCAACTGCAGCACGCACCTGTGCCAGTGCAACTGCAGCCGCATGCGCCAAGATCTGTGATGCGCTGACTGTGCTCCTTGTTGCTGCTGTTTCGTGTCTGCAGCGAGCTGTGGCAGCTGTTGCAGAAGCAGCTTGTGGCGTTAGCCCTGCAGCCTGGGGCCTCGCAACTGCAGCAGTTGAGGCACTGCAAGCAGCAGAGTCAGCAGCAGCCAAGGAGAAGGCAGCAGTGGGCTATGCATTCGTAGCATTCGAGGAGTGCATACAGCTCTGCTGCGCCCTGCTGTCCCTGGTAGAACCCGGCATGGCAGCAGCGGCGGCTGCTGCAGGTGCTGGCGCATCAGAGGCTGCTGCTGGCCGCTGGAATGTTGTGGCAGCAGCAGCAGCCTGCTTGACTGGCAGCCTTGCACGGGCGCAGCTGTGTGTCAGCGGCAGAGTGCGTGGCCCTGCCCTGCGGCAAGCGGAAGATGTGCTGCAGCGAGCACTGAACACAAGCCTAGCATCGCAGCTGTGCTGCTGTCTAGCAGAGGCCGAGGCAGCGGCTGTGCCTGCGCCCGGCATGCGCGCAGACAGCAGCAGGGGCAACACAGCAGCGGCAGCAGCGGCGGCAAGCGACGCACTACTGGGGGCGCTGGCTGCGCTCGTGCATGTGCAGCCTGGCCGTGTGAATGGCGCGTGCGTGGCTGATCACTTCCCGCTAGCTCAGATGCTTGCTGCCAAGCTGGCTGATGCTCCTGACCAGGGCGTGGACACGGATGGAGACCTGCTCGAGGTGGGACCGCAGTTCTGTGATGCTTGTTTCACATGCACGAAAGTTGAAGCAACCTGTCTCGAGGCATGCGTCCCTCCCACAGAATTTTGCATGCACAAAGCGACCGGTCACATGGCATGTGCGCCATATGTATATGTGTGGAGGAACTGTATGTACTGAAATTCTCCTTGGTGTATACTGACAGCAGCTCTTTCGCTCTCGGCATCCTGTGCAGCCCCACACATCCCTGCCTCTGAGCAGCTGAACACTTTTTCTGCAACTAGTTGACAAGTGCCTTGCTATTCTAGCTGTGCTGCAAACTAACGTGTGTTGCTGTCTTTGCTGCTTTCCCTGCTGGCCGTCTGCCTGGCAGTCTGTGCGGGGCGTGCTGGGTGAGGCGCTGGCAGCCTCCTCAGGCAGCCTGGCTGCAGTGGCAGGCAAGGCTGCACAGCAGGACGCCAAGGCTCTGCAGGTGAGGCTGGGCCGCATGAGAGCAATACCACATGTTTTGTCCCTGTGTGATGACGGCTGCAGCTATCACATGGGTGTGGCATGTGTGGCTGCACTGGCACTGGCTTCGTTGTGATGGTGCTGATGTGGTTTTGGAGGCAGCAGCAGTGGTTCAAGTTGTTTGCATTCATGTCAAACGCTCACTGAAGCTGCCACTGCTGGCGCTTGCCTCTTGGTGCCGCAGGTGTTGCTGCACTGCTGCCGCTGCTGCCCCGCCCTCTGTGAGGCAGCTGCGGCAGCTGGCGTGCATGAGGTGCTGCTGCGGTCAGCAAGCAGCACCGGCAGTGGCGCCCCAGCAGTGTCGCTGATGGTGCTGTCGGCAGTTGTGTCTGGCGTCGCGGCCAGCGTGACAGCTGTGCTTGCCGGCACAGGGCTGGCTGCGGCGGCTGCTGCTGGCACTGAAGGTCCCGCGCTGCAGCAGCGGCGGCGAAGGCTGGCAGGCGCAGTGCAGGCGCTGGGGCCATCGCAAGCAACTGATGCTGTGATTGTGAAGCTGTCAGGTGTGTGTGATGCATATCAACAAGGCATGCGCGGGCTGACTGCTCGGTAGCATGGATTGGCAGCTGCAATACACTTGGTATGCTGCTGCAAACTTCACAATCCGCACCAGCAGCTGCTGCTGCAAGCGTTGTGCAACCTTCTGACTGCTACATCATACGCTTGTGCTTGCTCCGCTGCTGCCGCCTTGCAGCCCTGCTGCAGCACAACGCGTCAGACGTGCGCGTGCCGTTTGCAGCTGCTGCAGCCGTCGCCGCATACATCAGCCTGTACCTGCTGTCATCTCAGAGCAGCTGGGGTGACGGCACCAGCAGCAGCTTGCAGGGGCAGCTGCTGGGCTTGCAGTGGGGCCAGCAGCTGGCAGTGCCGCCTATGGGGCTGGTCAGTCCCGACAAGCTCACGGCGCTGCTGCGGCTGTTCAAGTACAGGTTTGGCGGCAGCGGGCCGCCCATGTATGAGCTGCTGGAAGGAGTGCCTTGCAGGTGGGCTGGTTAGTGAACATGTTGCAGCCTGAAACGAAGACCTGCATGTGTGCAGAAATGCATTTTCCATGTGTGCTGCTGGCAGCCGTGCTTTGAACATGTTTTTTCTTAATGCTGTGCTTTGAATATGGTTATAAGGCGTATTCAAGGACGCGCAGCACACACGCAGCTGCAAACGCATTCCATGCGCGCACTGCTCCTGATAAACTTCGGCATCCGCTGTTGCATCACATGGCACTTGCCGCTGTTGGCACTGACCCTGCATGTCTGCACGTGTGCAGAGCTGGCCTGCTGGATGGGCCTGTGACGCTGGTGGCACACCTGCTGGCCTTTGGGGGCAGCAGCGCATCCAGCCTGGAGGCGCAGCAGGCTGGGCTAGCAGCTGCAGGCATAGCGACAGCAGTGAGCGGCAAGAGCGGGCCGCTGATGGAGCTGTCGCCTGCAGGTAAGCAGAGGTGGCTGCAGCACAGCAGCAGCAGCGGCAGCAGCGGCAGCAGCGGCAGCGGCCAGGCAAGAACATGCTCGACGGCAGAGAAGAAGACGCACTGTGTGACTTGAGGGCTTGGCGCGCAGCAGCCAAGAGCAGTTGGTGGCAGCAACTCACAACGCTGCTGGGCACTAGCTGCTGAAGCAACACAGCTGGTGTGCATGTGTAAGACGTTTGGTGGACATTTTCTGAGGCTTTGCTGCTGCTGCTGCTGCTGCTGCTGCTGCTGCTGCTGCTGCTGCTGCAGGCGTGCTGTCTCTGCTGGAGCTGCTGCAGCATCTTGCTGCCCCAGACTGCGAGGGAGCTGTGCTGCTGATGCCGTCAGTGCGCGGCGCGCCAGCTGGCTTGCAGCAACAGCAGCAGCAGGGCCTGCTGAGTGCTGTGCTGGGGCTGCTGCATGAGCGGCACATTGCTGCGCTGCTGGTGAGGCTGCAGGCTGTGGTGACCTTGCATACATGTCATGAAGTGCCCCGGCAAGCCTGGCGTAATGTTGGCGCCGTGGTTATTGGGATGATTGCAGGCTGCTGCAGCACGTGTTTGGGGACCAGCAGCTAACACAGCAGATGCAGGCACTGTGCACTTGCACAGTCGTGAGTGTCTTCAGAGTAGGGTCTACTGCAACACTTGCTGCAGCCTGCATTGAGGAGTTTTATTGCTGTGGTGACATTGATGGAGGTGACAAGGCAACTTCTGCGTGTTCCGCTTGCTGCTGCCGCTGCAGGCCTGGCCCAGCCAGTCCGGCGGCGGGCGGGAGGGCGTCGCACGGCTGGTTGGCGCGGTGTCAGAGCTGCTGGGAGTCCCACTCAACACACCACCAGGTGAGGCTTGGAGGATGTAAGAGATATTCCCTGCGCAGCTTGCCAGCGGTCTGTTGCTAGCCAGCTGCTGGTTTCCATGCTGGCTTGGGTCTTTTGTTGCGCCTGCAAGCTGTAGGTAGGCCACAGCACTGCAGCGGTAGGCTGGAGCTGGGCTGTCTTCTAGCTGCACCGACTACCTGGCCACCTAATGCGCAACTTGAAACTGGATGTAGCCAGCGCCTAGTCAGCACCTATCAATGGTTGTTGTCGTACCGCGTGCATTGCAGGCGTGGAGCTGCCGCGGCCCTACCTGGATGCCCTGCTGCAGGAGGGCGCGATGGCGCTGCTGCTGGCTGCCTGCGAGGGCCTGGAGCCACGCCAGCTGCTGCTGCCCATGAACCTGGTCAACCGGCTGGTGCTCACAGCGCAGCAAGCCTTCTCAGCGCAGTACATCCAGGTGGGTGGTGCTGTGGTTTGGTGCTTGCACTACAGTGGGTGCTGGATGGCGGACCAGTGGGTTTGGTAGCAGTTTACGGCGTGCAGTGGATGGGGTGCTGCTCGAGATGTAGTGTACTGCAGCCAGCAGCATCGCAGCCTGGCTCTTGCAATGCTCTGCAGTTGCGCAGTTGCCATTACAGCTTGCTGCAGTCAACATAATCGTGACATGCATCACCTTGACATGCGCGTGCGCTTGCTCCCTTGGTGCTCACCCCACACGGCTCTATATCTGCTGCCGCCCGCCATTCCCACACGTCACCTCCTGCCAGACTGGCGGCCTGTCCCCTGCTTCTACTGCCTTTGCATACACTGTTATATCTTGGTGTTCAACCTACAATCGCTGTGTATCTCTGCCGCTCGCTGCCTTCTCTGCAACCTGCCAGGCTGGCGGCCTGTCCCCTGCGCTGGTGCAGCGGCTGCTGCGCGATTCGAACCCCACGCCACTGCTAGTGGATGTGCTGCTCATCTGCAGCCAGCTCGCGCGCGCCTCGCCACGCGAGCAGGCGGGCGGGGGCCAGGGCGGGCCCGCAGCGACGTATGAGGCGCTTGCGAAGAGCAACCTGCTGCCAGTGCTGCGGCGGCTGCTGAGCCACCATGACTCAGGTGGGGTTTGGGGTTTGGGGTTGTCACGCGCAAGGGGGTTGCTGCTGCTTATTTTGGTGGGGCGGCCGCTGCTGAGGCGCTTGCGCAGGATACGTCATGCCGTTTTTCACGAAATGCATCTACGCAGGCTTGAACAACGTGAATTGCTGTCCGCTGCTGCAGGCGTGCGTGCGCGCGTGGCCAACCTGCTGGGCAACATGTGCCGCCACAGCGGCTACTTCTACCCCGCACTGGATCGGCATGGCATCCTGCCGCCCCTCATCGAGCTCTGCAGCGACTCAGACAAGGGCGCAAGGTGGGTTCATGAGAGTCTGCTAGCTTGTAGTTACATCGGTTCTGTGCTCGTGTTGTTGCATGGAGGGCAGTGCGGTGCGCAGACAGCATCGTGCCGCCCCTCATCAAACTCTGCAGCAACTCAGACAAGGGCGCAAGGTGGGGTGTGGCCAGGCTGTGGCAGCTGCGTTGCGGTGGCTCTGCAGCCCCTCAGCTTCGCGTACAGCATGCCAGTCACGCGCTGCGCCTGGCACGCAGTCGGTGTTGGTTCCCAACCTTGCAGCGAATAACATACCCAGCATGTTTCTGCCGATCCCTTGGCACATCACCTGCAGAACTTACTAGATCTGAACCTTGCCTGCTCATGGTGATGTATCACGCCTGCCGGCCTGCAGGAAGTTTGCGTGCTTTGCAATTGGCAATGCCGCCTTCCACAACGCCAGCCTCTACGAGGCGCTGGCGCCTGCGGTGGGCCCGCTGGTGGCGCTGCTGCGCGATGACGAAGAAAAGACGCGTGCTAATGCAGCAGGGGCGCTGGGCAACCTCGTGCGCAACAGCGGGCACCTCTGCGGCGAGATCATCGCGGTGAGTCTGACAGTTTAGAGACTGGATGAAGGGGAGAGGAGGTGGAACAACAGCACGTGTGTTGGGCAACCTTGTGCGCAACAGCGGGCACCTCTGCGCCGGGAGCATTGCGGTGAGTTTTGAGGTGGCATGCTTGCCGGCTGGCAACGGCAGGTAGAGCAGCAGACAGCGGTGGCAGGGGAATGTTTGCAGCATAGCAGAGGCAGCCTACAGGATGAAGAAAGTTGATGTGCAGCAGCGGGCGGCGGTGTGCTAGTGACCAGCTGCTGGCGGCGCTGACCTGCTGACACCACCACTGTGCTGCTGCTGCTTCTGAAGACTGGCGCATTGCAAGCACTGCTTGAGACGGTGCTGGGCCCAGACAGTACTGCAGACGGCAGGCGGCCCGGCTCGGGCGGTGAGGGCAACTCGCCGGTCAAGATTGCGCTGTTCTCCATCGGCAACATGTGTGCGCACAAGGAATGCAGGTGGGTGCAAGCTGCCAGCTGCTGTGAGTTGACTGCTTGTGGTGTATGTGCTGATTTATGGACAAACGTGGTGGTAGGGGCAGGCTCAGACCCTGTATGACCTGGAGTGTGTGTGAGCCGCGGCAACCAAACCGCCCTGCCTGTGCTGCCCTTGATATTCGTTTACACTGTGCCTCTAGCGGCTGCTGGACCGCTGGGTGCGCAAGGTGCTGCTCCCTGTGTATCGCCCGCAGCTGCTTATGCTTGCAGGTGCTGTGCCAGTCCCACTTACCCCTCTTTACTTACATGATCCTGTTGTATTGTTACACATTTTTGTTCCTGCAGGGAGCAGCTGCTGGACCTCGGGGTGCGCGAGGTGCTGCAGCAGCTGCAGCTGACCTCGGGCAGCGACGGCACGCTGCTGCGCTACATTGCGCGGGCCTCAACTAAGCTGGGCAGCTGAGCTAGCCGTGCGCTATGCAGCCTGCCTAGGATATGCGGCAAGCATCCTTCGTAAATTGCCGCAATGATGCGAATACAGGAATCATCAGCGTAGCTGCATGATGCCCTGGGGAAAAGGTGTGCTGCCGCTGGCGGCCAGTGGCAGAGCATGCTGCTTGTTATAACGCCTAGGTACCTGTGGCAGCATGTCTGCCCACCAGTTTTTGCCAGCAGTCCTTCAGCCGCCTTCAGTGGGCAGGCGTGGCAGCAGCTGCTGCTGCAGCTGCTGCTGTTGATTGTGACAAGGCGTATGCACACATGCATGAGCTCGAGGTTCTGTCGTTGAGTGCCCTTGGCTCGTAACTGCCTGTGACGGTGTCATTCAATGGTTTGCTGCAACGGCTGCGTTTATCAGCATCATTCTCCCAGTTCCGGAAGCAATGGACAGCTTACTAGGTTTAAGGCTGGGCTGAGGCAATGGGCCTGTCGTCTGTAGGTGACGACACCGTGCTAAAGCTACAATATGACAATGCGAGCGGACATTACTGTTTATTCAAATCGTGCACATGGTCTGAGACCCGACACAGGACACATGAGCACCGTATAACATGGCACACATCTTGCGCAAGTGCATGCATGCCAGTACGGCACCAGCATGTAGCGTGTCCTCATCTGGCACGGGATTTGCCAGGCTGAACTGCAACACCGTGGTGCTCTGGGGCGCCACATATAGAACAGCACAGCAGCATACACCACTCTACCGTCGGCAACAACTTCTGGTTTATACAATCAACATTTTGACCACCGTTCAAGCTGCAACTCCCAGGTGACGTACAAAGCATGGCTTCCTCCAACGCCGAGCTCAGTGCGCACACCCTGTTCTGCAAGCTGTTGACATGGAGTTTTCAGAGTTGTTTAGCATGTAAAGCAGATGGAAGTAGTCGGACGAAGTCCATCGGACTAAATCTAGTGCATCACCTGCTGTGTCCCTTTCTCAGCAGTGTACCATATTTCCGCATGACAAGCAGCTTTCAACGCGGCAGCAGGTGCCCAGCTCTGAGCGGCCCTGCTAACCATACTGTTGCGCAAGCTGCATGCAATGCAGCTTGCCAGTGATTGCTGCACAAGTAATACAACTTGTCAACAAACAATACTGAACTGATGTTCCGTGTGTTGTACAATCTATATCAAGGATCCCGGCGTTTGGTTTCGCATGAGGGTGA
>RWJK01000015.1:0-16626 GCA_004335835.1 Scenedesmus sp. ARA3
CTGCCATCGCTGCAGGAGACGCTAATCTTGACCGCGCAGGCGCAGGCGAATGCAGGAGTGCCGCTTGGGCCGAGCAGGGCGCCACTGCCGCCCCCACCGTCAGTGCTGCAGCGCGTTACAATGTCAGATGGCAATGTCGTGTTTGTCGCTGGAGCACGGCCAGGGGCAGCAGCACCACAGCAGAGCAGGCAGCAGCAGCAGCAGGCAGCTGCAATGGGGTTGTCACAGCTGCCACTGTTGCCACAGCAGGTGCTGCAGCAACAGCAGCAGCAGCTGCTGCAGCTGCAAGCGCTGCACCAGCAGTTGGCTGCTGCAGCTGCTGCTGGCGCTCCGGGCAATGCTGGCAGCACTGCATCAGCAGCAGCAGCAGCAGCAGCAGCGGGGTCCAGTACTCCTGGCTTGATGGCGCCACCGCCACCTCCAGCGGCCGCAACTGCAGCAGCAGCAGCAGCAGCAGCAGCAGCCGCAGCGCCGGGAGGCGTCTCACCCGCTCAGCTGGCTGCAGCACTTAGCAACGTCGCCAGCGCAGCAGGCAGCATGCCTGCAGCCGCCACTCCTGCTCATGGCGCTGGTGTTTCGCGGCCGCAGTCTGCTCAGCCAGGCACTGGCCTGGCTGGCCTCATCACGCCTGGCTTCATGTCACCCAGTGGGCTCTTCTCGCCTGGCGCTGGCGTTGGCGGCGCATGCGGCACTGGTGTTGGCTTAGGCAGTGGCGGCATGCAGACCACTGACTGCCTTGAGGCGCTGCTGGCTGACTCTAATCTGATGGGGCTGTTGTCTCCAGGTGAGGCTGATTGCTGGCACCATTCCCGCCTTATACAGTTGCAGCGCGTATTGCGTGTGCTGGCTGCAAGAGTGTTGGGTGGTAGGTGCAAGCGGCAAAATCATGAGTGAGGGGTGGCAGCAGACACTAGGACAGCAGCTTGCGCTCTGACATGATGGAGTGTGCATGTGTATGCGCCGCGGGGTCAGGTCAGCCAAATTACAAACGCTATAATGTGCGATGCGTAGCCTGCGGTCATGATCATAGCAGAGTGTCCAACTGCTGACGTTTGGCCTGCTGTTTGTTCTTGCGCCTGCAGCCAAGAACGGCAGCCTGTTCTTGTTCAACAGCAACACCCTAGGCGGCCTGAGCTGCCTCACCAGCCCCTCACACATCCTGTGCAGCCCGGCGCCTGCTGCGGCAGCCGCACAGCAGCACGAGCGCAGCCAGCAGCAGCAGCAGCTGCAGCAGCAGGGCGGTGAGCCAACGGCGGCTGCGGCAGCTGCTGCAGGGCTGGGCCGGGCAGCCAGCGGCACCGACTTCCACCACCTCTTCCAGGCTTTCAGGGAGGGCGCCAGTGGCGATGCAGCTGCTGCAGGTCAGGGCGCAACCGCAGCTGCTGGCAATGCTGCTGGCGCAGCAGCAGCGGCCGCAGCAGCAGTGGCCGCTGGTGATGACGCTGGCTCAGGGCCAGCTGACCAGCAGCAGCAGCAGCTGGATGGCCAGGATGGCCAGGTAGGGGAGCTGTGCCAGTTCCTGCTGGGCAGCGGCAGCGACAGCTGGCTGGCGCCGCCTGCAGGCGCACCCGCAGGCGCAGCAGCGGCGGCTGCGGCGCTGGGCGCTGCGACTGGGGCAGCAGCAGCTGCAGCTGCTGCAGCAGCAGCAGCAGCACCTACGGGCAAGCCCAGCAGGAAGGGGGCCAAGGGCGCTTCCAAGCAGCAGGGAGCAGCCGCTGGCACTGACAGGAGCCAGGCGAGGCGAGCTGCTGCTCCAGCTGGAGCTGCTGATGGCAGCAGCTTGCAGCAGCAGCAGCAGCAGCAGCAGAGGCGCAGGGCTCCAAAGGCGACTGCAGGCCAGGCTGGCCGCACAGGGGGTGCTGGCGGCAGCAAGCAGCAGGCAGAGGCCGGCGCTGCTGCTGCCGGCAGCCAGGGGCAGGCTGTTTTCAACCCAGAGAAGCCATTTGCGGCGCTGTTCCCTGGCAATGGCAGCAAGCCCACAGCCTCATGACGCATGACGCATGCGGCATGAGCGTACTACGCTAGCAGCAGGGTGGCAAACAGGGAGGCCTGAGTTGCTGGGGTCATGCTTTGCGCGGTACCGACTTGTCAGTTGCGGGGTGCCTGCCTGCCGCCGCCAGCTGCAGAACAGGGTGTGCACGGCGGTAGACATTAAGTGCAAGCCCTGTTGACCATGTAGGCATCTGCAAGGTAGCACATTTCATGACTTCTGAACTTGAGGTGTGGAGGCATGGTGTCAATGGAGAATTTGAAGTTGGGGTGTTGACGGCTGCTTGTTGGGATGCCATGTTGTGCTGGTGCTCACTGTGTGCCGCACAACAGCAGCTTGCATTGTTCCCACGGCGCATGTTGATGCAGCGATTTTTGATGTCTGGCACTCATTTGCTGGTGGCGCCAGCTGGCCAGCAGCTTCTAGCATGCTGGAGACTGCTCCCTGCCAGCAACTGGCACGTTTGTGTTGTTCACTTTGTGTGATCTGTAACCATGTGTTAGCCGGATCATGCTGGTGCCACCTCTATCAAGCCATGTCCAATTAATCGCACTTGGCTGCTCAAGTAGCTGCCTGTCTGCAACCTGACAGGCTGATGCCACGGTGGCTGGCGTTGGACCAATGTTTGACCTAGCTCAGGCTTCCTGCCACCCTGCAAACCCCGGCTTCCTTACTCGCAGACCTCGGATACCTTCAATGTGTCGACAAGTTGCAAGCCCTGTGTATTCCAATCAACCAGAGTACAAATGGCTTGATCAGGGCATCATGCAGTTACACCCGATGTGACAGCAGCACTGCCTACTCGGCCACTGCTACGCGGCCGCTTGAATGTACCGACAGAATGTATGTCGCACTTTTCAAGCCCTTCAAGTGTACTAACAAGGCGCTGTTGGCAACACGTGTACCGTCTGTGTCAGCAGGGCTTCCGATCTGGACTATGTAGCCTTCACGTTTTCACGCCTCTGGCGTTTTCACAACGTTTGAGTTGTTGTAAGACTGGCGGCTGCGCCTCCTTGCCATGTCTGCAGTCACGCAACAGCAGCAGCAAGGGCCTGGCGCCCGAAGGGTCACTCTGGAGCAGATAGCTGCAGTGCAGACAATGATTGAGAGGTGCATGCAACTGTACATGGCAAAGGATGAGGTGATGGCGTGCCTGAAGGACCAGGCCAACATAGAGGTGAGCGACTGCCTTCTGCCATGCGCTGTCTCATACAGCCAGGTTCGGTGCACTCTAGAAAGCCACTGTTGTAATCAACATGATTGATAGTGAGCGTTCAAAAGGTTGTGGCAACAACACAACTCTGCAAGCACTCAAGACCATTGATTGCATGCTGCGTGATGAATGCCGCAGCTCTGCTGCTGCAGCGGTTGAGCTTGCAGACCTGCCACGCTGCCCTGCATGCCGCGTCGACACTCCAACAGCCCAACATCTGCTTGGCAAGTATTGGATAATCTCGGTTACCCACTTGCAGTGTTGTTTCTGCTGCAGCCCAGCTTCAGCCAGCTGGTGTGGCAGAAGCTGGAGGAGCAGAACGCCGACTTCTTCCGCGCATACAACCTGCGCGTGCAGCTGAAGAACCAGGTCGTGCTGTTCAACCAGATGCTGCAGCAGCAGATGCAGGTGCTAGAGTTACTGCAGCACAACAACAGCTGGACAGCACCACAGCCAGTGCAGGGCGGCGCAGGCCAGCCCCCAGCTGCGCTGCCTGGCACATCTGTGCCACAGCCGGCAGCGCCTGTTCCTGCAAGCAGTGCTGCAGCAGCTGCAGCACCGGGTCCTGCAGCCAGCCAGGCACCCAGCCCTGTCACTACAGCATTGGAACAGGAGCAGTTCCAGCAGGAGTTCAACCGCCACCTGCAGCAGCACGTGCAGCGACACCTGCAGCAGCAGCTGGCCAATGGCTGGCCGCTGCCCTTTGGCCCGGCAGCAGCAGCAGCAGGCATGCCACTGCAGGCGCTGAGTGGGCTGCCCTACCAGACCTTCATGCCAAACCCCGCAGCACTGGCTGCAGCAGCAGCTGCTGCAGCTGCGGCCTCGTCTGGCGCCGCTGGCCCTGCCATGGCGCAGACGCACTCGCAGCGCACAGCATCAACCGGCACAGGCGGCACAACACCTATGGCAGCTGCAGCGTCCAACTCTAGAGGCTTTGCAGGATCTACCACTGACATGCTGGCTGCCTGGGGCCTAGGCAACAGCCCAGCACTGGCAGCAGCAGCAGTTGCAGCAGCGGCAGCAACGGCAAGCGCCGGCTATTCAGCAGCACCAGCAGCCTCACCAGCAGGCAGCACCCAGCAGCAGCAGCAGCAGCAGCAGCAGCAGCAGCTGGCCTCATCCAACGCAGCAGCAGGTGCAGCGGCGGCGGCGTCCCAGCAGCCGGCTGCAGGTTACATGCAGCAGGCAGCGCCAGCTGGCGCGCTGCCTGGCAGCAGCGGCATGCACCTTGTGAGCAGCTGTGCCATGCTTGATGTGCTGCCTGCTGCTGAGCAGATGCCTCTGGCCTCGCTGCCTAAGCCATTCAGCATGAGTGATCTGAATGCACTGGACATCCCCGGACAGATCGCCAACGATCTCGGCGACTTTTCGGGCCTGCCATACCCAGGAGACGCTGATGCCGGCAGCAGCGCAGCAGCGGCGGCTGCAGTAGCGGCCAAGGCAGCAGCACCAGCAGGAGGGCCGCCTGACCGGCAGCTGCTGGGCATGTCAGCAGCAGACTGTGGTGTGGGGCCTGGCATGCAGAATGCTGCTGGTGGTGGTGGCAGCGGCGGCAGTGGTGGGGATGGTGGCGGGTCGGGGCAGCAGCAGGTTGATGGCATGCCTGCTGGCTTCACGCTGGCTGACTTGGGGCAGCTGGATATGGTCATGGACATGCTGCGCTGATGGCGGTGCTTGCAGGAGGTGCGGCTTGCGAATCACCTTGGTACACGGCCCGCCACTCATAATCATCATAGGTGACGCTCAAGGTGTGAGCTCAGTGGGGGTTTGCTTGTTGTCGGTTGCTGCAGCAGTCGCGGGGCGCGCGGCTGACAGCTGCAGGCCGCGTCGCCTTGATTGGGACGTGTGCGGTGTGGTGGGCCTGTATGAACCGACTTAGTATTTGCTTGTAGCACTGCTGCTAGTGTACGTCTTGATGGCCCATCTGGCCAGCATGTCAAAGTTTTGGCCAGCCTGTCTCGTTTTGTAGTAGGTCACGATTGCCTCTGTCTGCCCTGACGTCAGTCGTATCCCGGGCTCCACTTGTGCTGATGCTGTATTGTCAAGACAAGTCAATCCACCAAACGCGTAGTGTGGGAGTATTGTTCGTCTGATGTGCATGCTGCAGGGGTATTATTCGCTTGTTTGTGGGGTTGCATGTCGTCACACATGTGTAGCAATCTGCATGCAGACAACCATCCAGAGACCGTCCTGTGCTCTGCGGCTGTCACTCTCCTGTGTACTCGTAAGTCTGGCTGTCATAGTACTGCAACACAGCAGCCACAGTGTCTTAGCACTGGCAGCTTTTGCAGTACGCCGTAGCAGTACACTCGCTCTAGTGTACTGCTGCACCGATTGTTGTGGTTGCTCGTCCAATTTAGGTGTTGGCACGTGTTCTGAAGAAGGAAGGCACAATGTGCGCGTGCTTAGTAAGCAAGGTTTTGGGCTGCCGCGTCTGTAAGGGAGTGCCCCAGCACATTCCTTACTTGATTGAGCACTGCTGTTGATTGGACGCATCTGCAGCGGATGTTTTTTTGGCTTTCAACTCGTCAGCATGTATCGGCGCGAGCATAGCAACCATCAGGTCACCGCCGTGATGTGCTGTGCATAACATGGTGGGTGGCTGCACAGGATGCGTGCTGCTGCTGGGCTCGCTGATTCCAGCTGTTGTGCAATTTTCTGTGTTCTGCTATACCTGATTCTGCTGTACCTGATGAGATACAAGCGCGGTTTGTCGCGTACTTGCCCCGTTCTTGCTCTGCCTGTATTCCATGTTTAAGAACGAATTACACATCCTCCGAGTCCTCACGGACCGCAGTGGATGCGAAACCATGTTCTGTGGACAGGTGGCGTGCCACACTCTGGTTGCCGCCAGCAGCATGCGACGCCTACAAGTATGTGTACTGTAATGCTTGATTTGTAACTTGGTTGCGCGCGCGTACACTGGGGATGCAGGCCTCTGCTGATGGCAGTACAACCCTGGAAGCCCTGGGTTGGCTGTAACACAGCAGCAGCTGTTACTGACACTCTGGCCATGCACCTGGCGACCGGTATGATGCCCCGACTGTAAGTGTATCGGGAACTGTTTGGTGGTGTGCAAGCGTTGCAAGCTATACAGCTACGCATGATCAGAGCTGCTGCTCCCGCCATACCAGCACTTTGAACAGAGCAGTGCTCTGTATCGAGCTTAGTGCCGCAAGCCCAGGGGCAGTCTACATAGCAAGAAAACATAATGTCTGTTGAAGTAGGAGAACGGCTGATCATAGCCAAGCACAGAGCATCTGTGCGATATGTGGGGCCCGTGGAAGGCCAGGAAGGCACCTGGGTGGGCGTCGAGTGGGACGATCCCAGCAGAGGCAAACACGATGGTACCACAGGTGGCAGGAGGTACTTTTCATGCAGCTGCGACAGCCCTACAGCAGCATCATTCGTGCGCATCAGCAAGGTCAGCAGGGGCAGTAGCGTAGTGGATGCACTTGTGCAGAGGTACACCAACCAGCTGGCAGAAGGCCAAGCAGCAGCAGATGGCCAGGTATTCCTGCACACATCCAGCCACCGCAAGGTGTGGGTGGAGCTGGTTGGCGAGCAGAAGGTGACTGAGCGCTTGAGCAAGACGGAGCTTCTGCAGGCAGCACGCCTGGTGGGCGCCAATGCATCGCATGTGGTGAGTGGCTTGGAGGAAGGTTTATCAACGCGCCAGCGGCAAACATCATCATCATGTTCATCATGGCACCAGTTTGATGTACATCTCCGATGCAGGCCAAACTCGTGTGTGCCGCAGCGGTCCATGCCATGCACTGTTGATGATGATGTTACATGTCCATGCGCTGTTGCGTGGGTACCTCTGGTGCTGCTGGCCCTGCAAACGTCCCACAAGTAATTGGTAAAAGCACAACAGGGTACCAACAGGTGAACTGTACGCTGCCTGTTGTAGGCGTGGCTCCAGCGGCCTCATGTCTTTCCTGCTGCCGCTGCTGTGTGGTATCTCTCAAATGCCGACAAATATGCACCACTGTGGCTGCTGCTGCAGGGACCTGCCGGCGCGCTGGCAGCCGCCGCGCCCAACCTGGTGCAGCTGGACCTCACAGACAACCTGCTCAGCAGCTGGGGCAGCGTGGCACAGATCTGCAGCGAGCTGCCGCAGCTGCGCGTGCTGCAGCTCAGCAACAACAGGCTGGCGCTGCCCTGCAGCATGCACAGCGGCGGGCCTGATGCTGTGCAAGTGCTGCTTGGGCTGCAGTGCCTGGTCCTCAACCAGTGCAGCATCAGCTGGCAGCAGGTGAGGAGCGCTGTCCTACACACCTCTTGCAGGAGTGGCAGCGCTTGCATGGCTTGAGAGGCCTGTTGTGCATGCTGTGTATGAAAGGACATATCCATGTAGTAAACGCAAAGCTGCGCACCTGTGTGGCGCATGCCTTAGTACTGCAAGTAGCATTACTGTTCGCAGGAAGGGTGCAGCCCTATACGTCAGCAGAGAGGCAATGCACAGACCTGTCGCCTTCATGTGCTACACAGCAGTGGCCGGCGCGCCACGTGCATGAACTCGCGCACACACTTTTACACTCGTCTGCACTGCTGCTGCTGCTGCTGCTGCTGCTGCTGCTGGCCAGGTGGGCGTGCTGCAGCGCTGCCTGCCAAACCTGCTGGAGCTGCATGTGGCTGGCAACAACATCAACAGCCTGCGACTACAACTGGACTTGCAGGAACAGCAGCAGCAGCATGCGGCAGAGCTGCAGCAGCCATCAGCTGGGCAGCCACAGCAGCAGCAGCAGCAGCAGCAGCAGTGTGACAGCAGCGGTGTGGACGGCAGCCTGGCTGGCTTCAAGAGCCTGCAGGTGAGTCCTGCTGCTGCATCAGGGTCCAGCCTGCAATGCAGGCCTGCCAAGGATGCTCCTGCCATCACTGTGTGTTACTGTGTACATCTGTACATGCTGCATGCACAACCGACAGACACTTCAGACGCCCTGCAATCAATCGCTGACTGCAGCCTCTTGCAAATGGCTGGATTGAGCAGACAACATGCCGCCGTCCATGTTTCCACTACCACACCTGCTGCTGCTGCTGCTGCTGCTGTTGCTGCTGCTGCTGCAGGTGCTGGGCCTGGAGGACAATGCCATCGCTGACTGGGCCGAAGTGCTGCGCCTGGCGGGGCTGCCGCAGCTGCGGCGGCTGCACCTCAGCGGCAACCCCATCGCCAGCATCGCATACCCGGCACACAGCATCGGGCTGGACGCGCTGGCCTCACAGCAGCCGCCAGCAGCGGCTGCATTGGACAAGCAGCAGCAGCAGGGGCAGCAGCAGCAGCAGCAGCAGCCGTATGGCCAGCTGGAGGCGCTGCTGCTGGGCAACTGCCGCATCAGCAGCTGGGCTGATGTTGACGCCCTCAACTTGCTGCCGCGGCTGGCTGAGCTGCGGCTGAGCGGTAACCCGCTGTTTGATGCGGAGGCCGGCGCGGCAGGCGGAGGCCGGCGCTACGAGGTGAGCAGCCAGCAGCAGCAGCACCAGCAGCAGCAGCAGCAGCAGCGGCAGCAGCAGCAGAGTGGTGCACCATGTTGTGGATGTGGTGGTCTGCAGTGACGCAGCCAGCTGCAGCGTCAACAACGCACCAGCAGTGCTGCGCCAACGGTAGGCAGCATGCGTGCTAACACTGCTAGCACCTGTGCCAGCAGCTTTGAAGCGCTGAAGCAGGTCCGTCAGGCAGCCGGTTTCTCCCGTGCAGTGCGTGGCGGGCATGTGCACTTTTGCCTCTGCTGTTCGTGCCATGCATGTGAGCGCTGCCCTGTCTGTGCACCCGCTGCAGGTGATTGGCCGCGTGGCTGGGCTGACGCTGCTGAATGGCGCGGATGTGAAGCCGCGCGAGCGGCGTGACTGCGAGCTGCGGTACCTGCAGACCATCCTGGCAGACGCGCAGCAGCAGCAGCAGCAGCAGCAGCAGCAGAGCCAGGCTGAGCTGCAGCGGCAGCACCCGCGGTTGGCAGAGCTGCAAGCCAAGTATGGCCAAGTCATGTGAGTACATTTGCAGCTGCTGAGCATGTGCAGGTACAACTTTCACTGCAAGTTGGGTCCTAAGTATGTGGTGTGTATTACTTGTGCACTTGCTGGCGCAAAGTTACAGTGAAACACCACTTACAGTGAAACACCACGAGTACGCTGCTGTCACCTTGATGAAGTAATTATGGAAGGCACCGCTGATTGTGACACAGAAGTAGCAAGCAGTCTGAGCAGTGCACCAAGGGCTTGCTGCTCTCTGCCGCATCTGCATGGCGCAAGCACCTTGCTGCTCTGTTGTACCCATCACACTGTACTGCAGCCTTCTGGCAGGATGCTGTTCGACTGACCTGCTGCCACTGTGGTCTGCGTCGCTGCCGCAGTGCTGCTGCTGCTGCCAAGCCCTCTCAGCAGGGCAGCAGCCTCAGCTCCACCACGTGTGAGCTGACACTGCGCCATGGCAACAGCAGCAGCAAGAAGAAGCTTCCCAAGACAATCACCATCGCAGCGCTGAAGCTACTGTGTGGTAGGCTGTTCAAGCTGCCACCCGATCAGCAGCAGCTGCTGCTGCACGTGCCTGAAACTGGCGAAGAACAGCAGCAGCAGCAGCAGCAGGGCGAAGACATTGGGCAGGACGACACAAAGAACCTGGCATTCTGGGATGTTGTTGACGGCTGCGCTGTGGAGGTGCTGCATGTGGATGTGGAGCAGCAGCGGGCCGCGGCAGCAGCGGTGCAGCTGAGCAGGCAGCAGCAGCATGAGCAGCGCATGGCGCAGCAGCTGCAGCAGGGCGATGCGCTGCGCAGCGTGGCAGAAAGGTGACTGGTGGGCAAGGTAGTGTGTTGCTGAGGTGGTGTGTGCTGATGGCTGGTGATGCTGGTGGTAGCCTGCTTGTGCTGAATTGTAGTCTGCTTGTATGCATGGACAGCTTTGCTTTTTTCATGCTAGACTCTCCATCTTTAAAGCTGCTGTTGACATCAGCAGGGCTGTATCACTGTTGTAGCTACAGCTGCAAGTTGGCAACCGTTGATCAAAGGTCTTGAAGCTGCCATGTTTCCACCTGCCGGTCGTCAGTGATTCTTCCTCGCCTTATTTTGGCATGAAGCTGGCGACTCTTTGCAGGAAGGCCATGACTAAGCAGTCAATTTGTCAGCAGAGTTGACCTAGTTCCCTGTTATATGAGGGACGCCAATCTCTGATTGTTTCCAAGTTATTTTTGAATGCCATTGGTTGTAAGAAATGGCGTCAATGAGAGGCTCTTGGCAGAGTTGCACCCGATGCTGCAGTAACTCGGTGTGCCGGGCCACTGGCAGCTTGCGCGGTTCCAAGTGCCGGTGCGAATGCCACATGTCGGTGAACAAACGGCACTTTTGAATCAACAGCACGACCGAGCCTCCAGAGGAGAGCCACGGTTCCCAAAACCACGGTGAACACCCCGCACGTTTTAACAGCGCTCAAGTCCAGCAGCTTGTTGCCCTGCAGCCTCTATTTAGTTGAGGATCCTGAAAATGAGTGTTCTGTGACACCGTGCAGGGCGTCAGCATGGTTTAGTACCGTGGCTAACACAATGCAGAGCTGCAGCTGCGGTGCAGACACCCTACTGCGCACTAAAAGTTTGCCAGCAGTTAGAGTAGCCCGACCGAGAGCAGGCTGCCTGCTGAAAGCTATGAACAGTGCAGACGCCCGCCTGCAGAGACAAATAATGGCAGCCACAGCAAACACGCTGAACAAGACGCTAGAGGGCCGGCCGTCGCTGACATCCATAGATGACTACCGGATCGTTAACAACATTGACACTTCTGCGGTGCCAGAGGAGCTGAAGAAGGACTGCATCTTGTTCTACACTCCAGACACAGAGCCTCTAGCACGCAAGATCGCAGCCGAGGGAACACACGTGCAGCTAGGAAACATCAGATGGAAGTGAGTGCAGCAGCCAGCAAAGGTGCCTGGCAGCAGATTTGTGCGGGCAGCGTACGGCAGCTGGCTGCTGCAGCAGCGGTGTGGCTGCTCTGCTGCTATACTTGCACACAGTACAACAGCAGCTGGCCCTGCCGCACCTGATTAGTCATCAGTATACATAACTGATCGCACCTGGCATGCGCAGCCATCAGAAGCAAGCTCACCGCATATTAGGGTTTCACCAGCTGCCAGCAGCGCCAGAGATGGCACTGCCTGCCTTCCTGCAGTGCTCACTCCCTGCACAGCAGCTGCGTTGGCACTTGTGCACACATGTGCACGCATCCTATCCATCCTATCTGGTCGTACTCCAGTTCGCCTCAACATACTGCTGCTGCCGCACCATCATCGCCCGCCAGGTGCTTCAACGACGGCTTCCCTGACCTGTTTGTGCACCACGCCACGGAGATCCGCAACAAGCACGTCGGCTTCCTGGCCTCCTTCCACGACCCGGGCAAGATCTTCGAGCAGATCTCCATCATCTACGCGCTGCCGCGCCTCTTCATTGGATCCTTCACGCTGGTGCTGCCCTTCTTCCCAACAGGCACGGCAGAGCGGGTGAGCCCGGGTTCTCACCCTCTCTGCTGCGCTGCTGCCACACAGCACCAGCCGCAGCCGCAAGTTGGAAGGATGCTGTTCGTACAGTACACACAGCAGCACAATAGAAGCAGCAGCAGCAGCAGCAGCAGCAGGTTGAGCAGGGTATGCTGTGGTTGTCAGCACTTGCTCCGCAGCAGGCCCTGCTGGCTCTGCTTGGCGTGCAGCAGCAGGTGTTACTTGCGCACGCCTCTGCTCCTTCCCCATGCCTGCTGGCTGTGCGGCGTGCAGCACGCAACAGGCTTTGTGAGCTATGCCTGGCTGCCGCTGCTGCTGCTGCTGCTCAGGTGGAGACTGAGGGTGACGTGGCCACCGCCTTCACGCTGGCGCGCATCCTGTCCAACATCCCGCCCAGCAGGGGCGGCCCCACCAGCATCGTCATCTTCGACATACACGCGCTGCAGGTGGGCGCATAGGGACTGTGTCTGCAGGCTGAGCTAGCGGGGCGGCTGGGCAGCCACAGCCATTGGTCATGTGAAGCACAGAGCGGCACGCGGGCGTGTCCCGCTTCACGGTGCTTGCCTGGCAGCAACAGCCTCCCACTACAATCGTAGTAATGTAGTTGCGTGGGGCCGGGTTTATACCTGCTGTTGCCTGGCCCGCTGCACCTGTTCTCACATGCAGCCCCTGCATGTGTGTTCACCTGTAACGCCTAGCTGCCGCTGCTGCCGCCTGCAGGAGCGCTTCTACTTTGGTGACAGTGTGCTGCCGCTGTTTGAGAGCGGCATCCCGCTGCTGCTGGAGCGCCTCAAGCAGCTGCCTGACCAGGGCAAGGTGTGTGCAGGCGATGCGGGGGAAGGAGGACAGCCAGTTCAAATTCTTCACCACCAGACGTGCTGTACAACAGCCTCATTCTATACAATGTGGACTGATGGAGGCAAAGTGCTGGATGCAGCTGGTTGGGGAGCAGTGTGCAGCAGGCGCACAGCAGTGGAGGCAGCGGCACGGCTGGCCTGTGCCCTGCTCACACGCTAATGTGATGGTTTTGTGGCATGCCAAAGGTTGGTGGCTGCAACTCCTGAACACTGCTGCTGCTGCTGCTGCCCGCCAGGTGACGATCGCGTACCCCGACGAGGGTGCGTGGAAGCGCTTCCACTACCAGTTCAAGGACGAGGGCTACCCTGAGGTCATCTGCACCAAGGTCAGGGACGGCGCCAAGCGCATCGTGCGGCTCAAGGTGAGACGGGGGAGGCAACGGCTGCTACTTTCTGCTACTATGTGCTACACACAAGGCAGCGGCAGAGGAGTTTTGGTGCTGCAGCAGTGCAGCGTGGCCTGCTGCAGCACACCATGAGTGAAGAAGAAAAGGGTGTGCTGGGACGAGCTGATGAGGCAGTAACAGCATGGCACATGGCTGCAATGACTCTCTCGAAGGGCGGCGGCTCAAGTGCGTGTCGCGGCGTCCTCTATTCTATGTTGCTGCTGTAACTGCTGGGGCGTCTGCTCACACCTGCTCCTGTGCTGCTGCTGTGCTGGTGTGGTGTGTCCATCTGCAGGAGGGTGAGCCGCAGGGTCGGCACGTGGTCATTGTGGATGATCTGGTGCAGAGTGGCGGCACGCTCATTGAGTGCCATGCGCTGCTGTCGTCACTGGGGGCAAAGCACGGTGAGCACGCCCAGCAGCAGCGCACCCGCCTGCACGCTTGTGTTTGCAGGAAGGTCTGCTTGATTGCATGCAACACTTGGTTGTTGGTGACTGCAAACACCCTGCATGTTTGCCAGGCGGTATGTCAGGTCTGCTAGCTGCTGCGCTGCTTGCCAGCGCCAGCAGTCCATGCCGGCAGACTGTTACACCCCTGGCACAGCACAGCAGCGGCACGCCGCAGCCCCGCCACCGTACTGGTGGCGGCGGTCCTGCGGGCCGTGCCGCCTTGGTGCAGATTGCTGTTATAAACGCTGGCTGCGGTGCGTGGGGCGCACGCCCCACTCCCTCCACACTCTCCAGTACCGGCACACGCACACATTGGCTGGCTGCAACTGCAACAATTGCTGTGTTAGTTGGCAGGCTGTAACACAGGCTGTACCGCAGCCAGCAGGAGTGGCTGATCTGTCTGACCACGGAATCCTGCTGTCAACACTTTGCTGGCTGCTGCTGCTGCTGCTGCCGCTGCTGCTGCTGCTGCAGTGAGTGCGTACGTGACGCATGGCGTGTTCCCGCGGGAGTCCTGGAAAAAGTTCAAGGCAGACAACGGAGGTGAGGCAGGGGGTGGCGGGGAAGCAGCGCGGCAACGGCGCTGCAGGAGCGATGGCAAGCAGTGTGCGTCCATGTGCAGGCATGCTCCTGCCAGCTTGGACATGATGCGGTGCAGCAGCAGCAGTCAGTGGTGTCATGCCTTTCAGTGCATTTGCAGCCCCACCATGCAGTCGTTTTCATCATGTGCATTGCTTCATGCGGCCAGCTGCTGCTGCGTGTTGCTGCTGCTGCTGCCTGCAGAGGGCGCTGCTGCTGCTGGCGGCTTCCGCTTCTTCTGGCTCACAGACAGCTGCCCGCAGACAGTAGCAGCGGTGGAGGCCACACAGCCCTTTGAGGTGCTCACACTGGCAGGGCCCATCGCAGACGCGCTGCAGATCTAGCCAGGCAGGCAGCAGCAGCAGGCGCTGGCGTGGCAGTGCAGCATGTGGCTGCTGGATCGCCAGGCAGCCAGGCTGTGGTGGCAGCTGCTGCCGCGGCAGCACTTGCAGTAGCAGCAGCGGCTGCAGCAGCAGGTGGCTGCTGCAGCAGCTGCGTCAGTGAAAAGGCTTCACTTCAGCTCACTGGGGTGGTTGAGGGTATGTGCTGCTGCTGGGTTTTCGAGAGGGCTGCCACAGGACAGCAGCATGACACCAGCAGCTAGCTGGATGCTGTTGGCTGCTTTTGCAGCTGACGGCTGCGCCTGCACAGGGCAGGGTGCTCAGACATTGGCAGCTGGGCTGTGTGTCATGCGCCGTGTGTAGTGCACGGCTTTTTTGTATGTGGCTGCTTTGCTGTGTAGCTGTTTATGTACAATAGCCTGATTGTTCAAAGCATTGTGAATGACATGAACTGCCAGCTCTTTCCACCATCTCCAGCTGTGGCGGAGTGTGTACAGGTCACACACAGGACATGGGGGTTACTACTTGATGCACTTCAGTCACTGTTTGTGGCTTCTCGTGTGACGCTGCCAAGGCAGCCACGGCTTGCAATGCCGCCACCTGCAGTTGCATTGCACAGGTGGCTGTTGTGATGGTGTATGGACTCAACTGTGGCATATGGCCTGCAAGCATGTACCTGTTCAGACATTGCTGTTGTGCACGGACATGCCTGGGCATACCTGCCACTCCTGCTTGAGCAGGCAGGGGGCCCAATGCAGGACAGACTGTGCCTGGCACTCTAAATGGTGACTGCATCAAGGGTATGTTGCTGGGTCTTGGCACCGCTGGAATGTGACTGCCATAGACTTCAGCGTTTTCTTAACGAGTTCTGCCACAGCAGCAACGGGAGAGTAGCAGCTTGTGTCCGCAACAAGGGTTCTTGTGCTTGTGATCGTGTTACTTGCATCTTGTCCTGCTTGCTTACGCTAAAGCGACAGCAACACTAGCGTTGTAACTCACGCCTGCATTGAAATTGCAAGGGTTGCGTTGTTCGAAGTAGTGCAAGTTGCAAACATGGCTTCGGCACCAAAACTGCTGGCACTCTCGCGCCTGGCGTTCCCTGCTGGCCTGTGTGCAGCATACGCATCTTACAACAGCTATGAAAGCGTGAGTGGCTTCCTGATCATCTTTTAGGCAGCGTACGCCGTGATCAGGTTTGCTGTTGAGAGAGTTGGGGGATGTGAACAGACAAGGCTCATTGGGACCACAGCAACAGAGACGCCTCGGCAACGCGCTCTACGATGTCCCAAATATATAGCCACATGCTAAATCTAGCAGCAAGCTGTCGCTGGCGCTGCCACTTCCCAAACAACTGCTGCTGTTGTTCTTGCTCTTGCTGTTGCTGCTGGCACCCGTCGTCACTCACATGTCTCCAGGCCCTTACTGCCCAGGCTGATGCGGCCAAGGCGTCTGGCCTCACCCCTGACGCCTTCACAGACCTCAAGCTGATCAAGAAGGATAAGCTCACCCACAATTCATACATGCTGCGGTGCGGGCGCAACACCCTATGGGTTGTCACAGCAAGCAGCTGGCGTGCAGCAGGCAGCGCAAAGTGCAAGGCAGCAGTCTGCGGCAGAAGATATGTAACAGATCTGCAATTGTCTGTGTGCACTGCCGCAACTGTGTGCTACAGTGCTTGTAAGGTGCATGAGTGTAGTTCCCCTGCAGCTGTTGCACCCTAGAGATAGCGCAGCACGGTGCGTGCCTAACACACAGCTGTACTCTCCGCTGTGCATTGCCGTACGCTTGCGACTCAACAGCTGCCTGCCTCTGTCTCATTGTGCTGGCTGCAGGTTTGAGCTGCCAGACGGGCAGCCTGCCAACCTTCCCGTGGCGTCCTGCATCCTCACAAAGTGAGCTGCTGCACAATTGTTTTGAGCAAGCGCCATCCGGGTGTCACTTGGCGACTACTGCCAACCCGGGCAGACCTAGCGGGCAGACCAGCAGCACGGAACAGCAGCAGCGTGGCAGCAGAGCCAGCATATGCTGTACTGCAGCAGCTGCACCCTCTCAAGCAGCGCCAGCAATGTGCTGAGCAATACATCCAGCCTGGCTCACAACCCTGCTGCCACAGCACAACGAGCATGCAGCCAGCAGCCCCTCAACAGCAGCACACTCTCACAGCACAGCAGCAACCAGCGTGTCAGCACTACCACCCCACACCACCACCACCCCGTATGCCGGCCCTGTCCCTGTCCTGGCTGCCAGCCGTCTGCCAACCCACTGCTGTGATTCACTGCTGCTGCTGCTGCTGCTGCTGCTGCTGCTGCTGCTGCTGCTGCTGCTGCTGCTGC
>RWJK01000017.1:0-14153 GCA_004335835.1 Scenedesmus sp. ARA3
AGCAGCAGCAGCAGCAGCAGCAGCAGCAGCAGCAGCAGCAGCAGCAGCAGCAGGAGCAGCAGCCCATTCCAGGTGTGTTGTTAAAGGGGGGTGAAGAGGCAGCCTGGACACCATGCTGCCATGACGTTGTGCATGGTCCTGCCTTGCAGAGCATTTGCCGACCGCTGTTGGCGCCTGCTGCTCAGACATTCGTCTCCGGCCCCATCATCAGTCTGCTGCACCTGCTGAAGTCACCGGTGATGTCGCACTGGCTGCTGCAGAGAGACCACCTGTCTTCACGCTGCCACCATGCCTGCTTGCTGCTGCACGCGCACCTGCTGTGTTTGCTGCCCACAGGAAGGAGGTCAGGCTGGCCGCATCAAAGTCGGCCTTGGCGGCAGCAGCAGCCTCAAACAGCTTGCCCCACACCCTGCAGGAAAGCGGGCAGGCAGGCAGGCAGCAGCAGAACCATGATATTGCATGCTCAGATACCAACAAGCTCAGCTGTGATGGCAGCTTGGCCCGCCATGGGTTGCATGGTGCAGACACTGTCGTAATGGTTCATGTGTTACAACAGCCCTGCGCGAGTGCCGCATGCAGCTAGACAGCTCCCCTGAGCGCCCCCGAAACATCATCAGTAAGTCCCTGGAACAGTACAGCATGGCGCTGGAGCAGCAGTTGTGCTGTGAAAGTAGTCCTACTGCAGCGGTTTACAGCTGGGTCATCTATAGGATGGCCAGACCTGCTAGCGCACTGGCTGCTGGAGCCACTGCAACTGCCGCTGCCACTGCTGCTGCTGCTCTGCAGTCCCTCATGCTGCTCATACCTGCGGTCGTTGCGCGCCTGCAGGTAAGCCAGCGCCATGGCTGCGTCGGCGATGTCCTTGGGCCCGGCCCCGCCACGCGACAGTAGTGCGTCCACCTCCGCCACCACGGCAGACACGTCGCCAGACACCTGCGCCTGCGCGGCTGCTGCTGCACTGCTGCGGCTGCTTGCAAAGCCACGCCTGCACAGCAGGATTGCAGCAGCACGGCACAGGGTCGCATAGCAGCACAGCAAGCGCTTACAGCACACCATATTTGCCATGATCAACTGCAGCTGCTGCCAGTCAAGGTTGTGACTGCCATGTTCGCCTATGCGTGCAGGCCCACACCAGATGCATCGACGACATTCAGCTAACAGCTGCCTGCATACGCCTGCAAGAGCTCAAGTGTGTGTTTGCACCTTAGCCAGGCACACCACCTAAACTGATGCGCTGCCTTTTGAATGCACGTAGCCTTGGTGCACAGGTGAGCAGTACACGGCGTCCTGCAAGGCGGCTCTGCAGCTGCACACTGCAGCTACGCCAACACCAGCTGCACGTGCATGGCCGCCAGGCCAGCGGCTACACTCTGCATGCTCACCTATGCATTGCGTGCAGCTGTGTTGCGGCAGCAGCCAGGCTGTTGGAAGTACTTGCGCTGCCACTCAGCCATGCTGCGCTGCTGCTCACGCCAACACCTGCCTGTGCAGCTGCCAACCGCTGGGCGCCTGCACGAAGCAAGCAGCGGCAAAGAAAGGCGTTTCGTGCATGCAATGAAGATATCAAACCATTTTGATGCCCTTTTGGTTCTATTTCAAGCCACTGCAATGCTGGTTTCTGCACAGATTCCGGTGCTGCTGGTGTCTTGGTGTGGTTGCTGCTGCCAAGTGCACTTGAACGGGGGGCACTGCTGGTGGCAGGTAAGATGCGACAAATCGAAAGAGTGCGGTCTAAAAGCAGAGTGATGCGCCTTCCACCGAGCGCTCGCGTGCAAGAACAGCTGAGTGCAGTGATCTGGACAGTAGAGGCAGCGGGCCAGATCTGACGCAAACACGCTGCATACCTGCACTCAGCAGCAGCCTAAGCGTGTTGGCACCCCTCATGGTGCGGCTTGAAGGAGGTAGTCACCGATCAGCACGCAAGTCCAGGGGAGCACACAGAGACGGAGCCCAGTGCGGTCACTAATAACCGTATTGCCTTTGAAACCAAGTGACCAAAACTTCTGCGCTCCAGGCAGCAGCGCAAGAAGGGTGTTGGGTGCCCGTTCTGTTCTGCATGTAACAGAGACGTACAGTGCAAGCGATTGAAACAATGCAACTGCCTAAGCACTGGTTGAACGTTTGAGAAGGTTAGATTAAGACTTCAGGATGTTTTTAACGTGCTGGCCTGACCAGCGCGCTGCAGATTGCACAGTTCCTGCAGTGTGGTTCAGGCCCAGCACCAACTAGTACTGCCCAGGGTTGCTGCAATCAGCAGCGCCTCAAAAGCAAAACAAATGCAGTTGCTCGAACCTTAACCCATCCCAGGTGCTGATAATAACACACCTGCTGGCACTGTTGAGGTCACTTACCTGAGCACAGGCAGCAGTGATGTGTCAGGCACATGTGGCACACAGCGTTGGCAATGCCACCGCCTGTAGCTCCAAAGCACCCTAGCTCTGCCTGCTAAACACAGGCCAAGATTCACGTCAGTTTTTGATGGTTTGACAGCAAAGATTTCTGCTGCCTGTGCCAGGTATGCATGTTGACCCTTTAGTGGCACCCCACACCAGCCAGCCCGGCTGAGCAAATGCACCAAGCAGCAATCATTGAGCACTGCTCCTGGCAGGGGCAGCCTGATGGCACAGTATGTCTGCAACTGCCGTTTTGCTGGTAGTCTCTGCAGTTTCATCAGCGAGTAATTGCGGTGTGTAAGCTTTGCCATTATTGACTTTGCCATCTAGCATGTCAGCTGCAGCTGACCTCCACTGTTGCTCTGCAAAACTTGACCCTGCCTTGCCATGGTGCAGTGCTGCTGCTGCTGCTGCTGCTGATGCTGCTGCTGCTGCAGCAGCTGCAGCACTGCACCATGGCAAGCCAGGGTCAGACTCTGCAGAGCAAAAATGGAGGTCGGTACTTTTACTCATGAGCAGCTGCAATACATAGGAACTGTGGCACAGGTGATGCGGAGGCGCTCGCCTGCACGCAGGGCTGCCAGCAGTGTGCAAGTACGCAGAAGTTGAACCAGGGCATGTATGGCAAAGGCTTCTGCAGCTCTAGGCTGCCTGCACCGCTGCCACTCTTGTGAAAAGCATGAACGTTCATTATGTTCCCCTGCAACTCAGTGCAGTGAAATTCCGCTGCAATCGAGATTCTGACCTGTTGGCTTCAAGCCCAAGTTCGGCATGTCCTGCAGTGTTGCTGCGGTAGCAGATGCCGCAGCAGTTGTTATACCACAAACAACACTGACGTACTGTTCTAATGGCTGGAAGACCTGTGGCCTGGGCAGGCAGAGATACCGCTGCATCAAATGCCGCAGCTGTGGCTGAAGGCAACAGCCGTACCCTGCTTTGGCTTGAGTGACTGCCAGCAACGCACAGGCAATACTTGGACCAGCTGTACAGCGGTGACTGGCTGCCACTGAGTGCTTGCAGGCAGTGGATTCCGTTGCAGTCCTGTCAGCTGCTCATGCTTGCTGTTGAACCAGTGGCAGGAACGCTGGACGGCAGTACGTACTGCCGTTGCCGGGGAACGGGAGTTCGATCTTTTCGAAACCGTATCGCGTGGAGTTTGGCAAACTAGTTTTCATTGATCCGACGCTCCAGGAGTACTGTTGTTACGAGCTGGAGCTGTCACCGGGTTGACGTGTTTTGGGGGAGCATCGACTGATCTCTTTAAGCTTGTTACACTCTATATAAACGTGTATGTTGTCTGCAAGAGTTTCCACTATCGCTCCTCGATGATGAGCAAGCTCCTTGCAAGTGATGTTGTCTGACCGGCTTGCAAAGGAACTGGCTAGGACGTTGGTAAATCAATCTAGCGGTGGATTGACGGACCAACAAGTTGACTCCTTCCTGGCACTCTACGAACAGCAGGTGAGCACGTTTGAAATCCCACGCACGGCCATGACGCTCTGTCAGGCTAGTCTTATTCGCATCGATTGTTATTTTATCATCTTCAAGACTGATTTGCACGCATTTGCGTCGGCCGGCAGTCAGCACACGCCAATCTCTGGGCAGGTGCTGGTGACTGGGGCGGGAACACTCCTTGCTGGTCACTGAGGCCGTTAACAAAGCATTGACAGCAGCTTACATCAACTTGAACCAATAAGCGCGTGGATCATCACCAGGCTAGTTCGCCTGGGCTGCACAAAGGGCGTGGTGTGGTGCTGCTGCTGTTGTCTGCTCAGGTGCCAGACAGCATCAAGGAAGACCCAAAGGAGCTGCAGCACCTGCTCGATGAGAGCAAGCAAATAGCACGAGAACTTGATGGTGAGCAACGTTCTCATGCATGCGCAGTGCGCACCAGGTTGTGCAGCAGCCCTCTGCGTGTGACATGCTATGCGACATATGGCTGCCTGCTCAGTGTTCCTGCAAGCTGGAAAAGTGCTCCTGCAAGCCAATCAAGTGTTCACCATCCCGTGTCTATCGTGTATATGTTGCCGCAGATTATGACATGCCCAGCATCAGTGTTACTGTGCAAGACTTCCGCTTCAGCCCGCCCAGCATCAGCGCGGAGCTGCCATGCACGCTGCAGTTCAGGCTGCTGCCGCACAGCTCACGGCAGCAGATCACCGTGCTCGACAGCAGCAGCGGCCAGCGCGTGGCCAGCAGCGGCCTGCTGAGGGGTGGTGACTGCTTCACTGCCACCATCTGCGACCCTGGCGCGTACACCTTCACCTCTGAGGTGTACCCCTTCATGAGCGGCACGCTCACAGCGGCAGCCAGCTCTGTGGCAGTGGTGGCTGGAGGAGAGGATGCAGCACCAGCAACAGCAGGACAGGAGGCGAAGGGCGCAGCAGCAACAGCAGCTGGTGCGCTGCAGAAGCTGCAAGTTACAGGACGGCAGTCACCAGCGCCAGGCACCAGGTCACATGCAGACAGCCCACGCCTAGCTGCGAAGGCAGCGTTGCAGCACCAACAACAACAGGTCTACCAGCGGAAGCCGTCGCCCAGCTCTGACACAGACACACCTGATACCCCTGACGCGACAGGCGGCGCAGCAGTGGCAAGCGATGCTGGTGGTGGAGCAGCTGCTGTGTACAGGTGTGCTGATGCGGGTGATGGCTTCGTGCAGCAGCCAACCGAGCGCGCCATGCTGGAGCTGCTGTCCTCCACAGCAGCAACGCAGGCTGATGTGCCTGCTTTCCGCGGCACATGCAGTACAGCAGACAGTGGTCTGCCTGACCTGTCTCGTGCTGGGCGCTGGGCACGGCGGGCCACTGCCTACGATGATGAAGCTGACGCAGCTCCACATGTGTCGTCAGCATGGCAGCCCGTGGCAGCAGGGCTGCAGCCACTCGGCCAGCAAACAGATACGGCAGCAGCAGGAGCAGCAACAGTGTCGCAGCCAGAACTTGCAGCCACGTCGCACTTTTCAGTTATGGTGGGCAGCGGCGGCAGCAGCAGCATCAACAAGAGCAGCGCCATGTGTGCAGCTGCAGCTGCTGCAGGAGCGGCGGCCACATCAGCTGCGCATGCAGACGCAGCTACGTGCGGGGTTGCAGGAAGCCGTCTCGTTCCTGCAAGCATTGCTGCAGCGGATGACATGGACGTTGATGATGACAGCTATGCAGCAGCCCAGCAGCAGCAGCAGCAGCAGCCTGGTGCACTGTCATTGCTGGGCTTCGCCAAGGGCCTGGAGGGCCTCACGCTCAGCCCTGAGCCCCTGCCAGGCCCTACAGCTACAACAGCAGGAGCAGCGGCATTGCCCCGCCCCAGCAGCCCAACATGGGCTGCTGCTGGTCGTGGGCGGCAGCAAGGCACTAGTGCAGCTAGCGCCAGCGCAGAGCTGGCTGAGGAGGCAGCGGCAGCCAGTCTCCCCAGATATTCAGCCGGGGATGCCAGTGATGTGAGCGAGATGCAGGCGGCTGAATACGGCGATGGCGGCTGTGGCTGGTATGAGCGCCTGCGCAGCGATAGCGACCACAGCAGTGGCAGCAGCAGCGATGACGATGAGCACCAGCAGCAAGGTGCTGCTGGTGGCGCACAGCACAGGCTAGGCCGGCGTCAAAACAGCGAGGCAGCACACTTGCTGGGCGATGATGGGGGTGTGCAGCCGCAGCGCCGCAGGCTGCCAGCCTGGGGCTGCAGTGCCAGCAGTTCCTTTGACGGTGAGGCGCCTTCGCCCACATCCTCCTCGTCCTCCTTGGAGGCTGCAGCCAGCGACGTGCGGCTGCGCAGCCTGCACGGGCGCGGCGCGGCTGCCCACGCTGCGGCCTTGCAGCGCTGCAGCGCTGAGGACGCGGACGAGGTGCTGCTAGTGGAGGACATGGAGGAGTACGGGCCCTACGAGCTGCTGGCTGGCTGCAATGCATCAGCAGCTGCTGAGCCAGCAGCAGCACACACCACTGCTGCAGCTGGCCTGCAGCCACGGATGCTGGGTGGTGCTGCACGTGCAGGCACTGCAGAGGCAGCTGCACAGACGCTGCCGCCCTTGCGCAACCGTGCCGGCTTGCTGCAGCAGCCACCTGGCAGCAGCTGGAGCCTTGGCGGTAGCGCCTTGGGGGTGGGTGGCGGTGTACGTTCAACATTCAGCAGCACCAACCATGCAACTCTGGCAGGTAGCAGCAGCAGGTACGCAGCAGGGGCTGACGTTGATCATGAGCAGAGCAACAGTGCAGCACCCGCTGCTGGCCGGCCTACGTGCTACGTGCGCCTGACCAGCAGCAGGACACACGTGGGGCTGGAGGCGTCAGGCCAGGTGGTCAGCAGCAGCAGTGGTGGCGGCAGCACCCTGCTGGGGCCAGGCACGCACCTGATCAGCCAGCAGGCGTTGCGGCAGCGCAGCACCAGCAGCAGCCTTGGTGGAGCGCAAAGTAGAGTGGTTGGTGCTGGCAGCATCGACGATCCTGTGGAGCAACTGGAGCAGCTGCACAGGGACAAAGCACGCCGGCTGAGGCAGCACCACCTGCAGCTGAGGCAGGCTGCCGACAGTGATGGGAATGAGTCGCCACCAGAGTTGTCAGTGCGGCTTGCCCAGAAACGACAGCAGCAGCTGACAGCAGCAAGCACCGTGGAACCAAGTGGTGCAGCAGCAGCGGGGTCTGCTGCTGGCAAGGCCTGTGGCAAGAAGAAGAAGTGCCGCAGCAAGGCAGCTGCAGGACTTGGCAGCGAGCGTGCTGCAGCGAGCGAGGCAGCTGCTGTCAGCCGCGCTGCAGCTGCTGCTGCCGCTGAGCGGCGCCGTGAGCGCGACCACCTGCAGTGTGCGCTGTATGACCATGGCAGTGGCAGCAGCCGCGCCGACAGCGAGGTGAGTGAGGGGGCTTGAGCAGGAGCGCGCTTGGCTGGGCGGCACAGGAAGGGCACTTTGGGGCCGCGTAGTTGTGTCATGAACACTGCATGCTGTTGGACTATATATGAATGAAGCAGGGGTGTATCTGGTAAGCTCTGCTTGCTGGCTGAAGCCTTTGACGCATCAATTGACAAGTGTATGCACATGGGTCTTGTTTGCACTGTCATTCTTGTTTGTTGCTGGCATGTCTGTCTGGTGCTCATTCCCACGTTCTCTGCCTTTCTGTTGCCGCTGCTTCTGCAGGATGAGGCCAGCGCCACCCAGGCCATGGCTGCGGGCGCAACCCCAGCATCAGCTGTGGCTGCTGCTCATGCAGCTGCTGGTGGCGCTAAGCAGCTGTCCAAGTGCAAGCACAAGGCCTGCAAGCTCGAGTTCAGCACAGAGCTCAACAAGCACCGCTGCCACATGAGCCACCTGCCGTCAGCACGCAATGCAACAACCAAGGTGGGCGTGGACGGTGCTGTTGATGCAATCTTAGTGCTCATGCTTGTCTGCTTCCCCCAGCATGGATGGAGGTTGTTGCTGTGTGTGACAGTTCAACTTCTAGTTTGTTGCTGCCGAAGCCCACTGCTCAAGGGACGTGTGTCTGTACACAGCTGACTTCATGCTACACAGTTGGCTTCATGCAGAGCACCACTGTAGTTTTGTGTGTACGACACCCCTTGCCGCACTTCCGCTGTTGATATGAACCCATAATTTGTGCGTGCCTGCTGCTCTGCCTGCAGACCTACAAGGCGGAGGTGCTGGCCTTCGTGCGTGCACTGCCCCCAGCAGCACTCGCGCAGCTGCTGCGCCTGCCAGAGCCAGCCAGCCTGCCGCGTCGCCGCGGGCCACAAACGCTACAGGGCAGCCAGCAGCAGCAGCAGTCCAAGCCAGGCAAGGCTAGCAGTGCCGCAGTGGAGGCCGCCCGCGCTACAGCTGCATCCATCCAGCGCCTGCAGAGCAGCGCGCTGAGCGACGCCTGGCTGAAGGCCAGCAGCTGCGCAGCAGCTGACGGTGCGGCCGGCTGTCAGGCTGCTGGCCTGCCGCCTGTGCTGAGCCGGCTGGCCCGGCTGTGCTGTGGCCTGGCGCCGTCTTTGTGCCATGATGACGATGCTGCTGATGAGCAGCTGCCCCTGCTCAGGCCTGAGAGCGGGCCAGCAGCTAACAAGTATGCGGCTGCCGCGCCAGGTCATCTTGACAACAGGCCTGGGGACCCGGCTGCAGCTGCACTGGCTGCAGCTCATGTTGTGGACCTGCGCGGTCGCTGCTGCTCCAGCTGCGGCAGTTTGGCAGCAGGGCAGCATGCAGCCGCTTTGATGAGCTGCAGCTGCCGCTGCCACCCGGCCAGCAGCGCAGACGCAGGGCAAGCTGCTGCCGCGCTGCTGCCTGGCTTTGACGTCATCATTGGCTTGCTGGAGGCGGCCAGTGAAGGCACCTGGCTGTGCAACCCGCGGCTGCTTCAGCAGCAGCACACATCAGGCTGCAGCTGCAGTGTGTGCCAGGGCTTCATCAGCCCTGCAGCAACCACGGCAGCCAGCAAGGGAGGCAGTGCCAGCAGCAGCAGGCGGGAGAACGGTGCGGCGGTGCTGCCTGGTGCGGGGCCAGGTGCTGGGTGGTCGCCCGAGGCGGTGATGGCAAGCATCAGCAGCGGCCTGGACGTGCTGGACGTGCTGGGGGAGTGGGGCGTGACTGATGCGGCGCTCAGCTATGCAGTGGAGCGGCGGCTGGTGACTGCGTTCCACAGGGTGAGTAGGGCGAGCGCTGGCTGATGTGTGAGGCCAACGGTGAACATATGATGCTTGCCATAGCACTTCGCTGTGCTTTTGAAGCGCAATGCAGCGCTCTTAGTTTTGGTGCGTCTCAGCTGCTTCAGCAGTGGCTGCCTGTCTCACTCCCTGTAGCTGTATGCAGCGTACTGTGGCGCAATGTAAGCTTTGTAGACTCGACATCAATCAAAGAACTGAAGTTGGTGACCAGCTTGATCCTCACTTTGAAAACTCAGCACTCACCATCTGCTGCTGCATCTGGCTGTGTGTTATGCGCCGCGCTTGCCCTGCAGGCCAAGGAGGCGGAGGCGCGCCGCATCATGAGCCAGCTGCTGGATGAGGACGCACCCACACGCGCAGCAGCAGCAGTGCCTGCAGCAGCAAGGAGGGCAGCAGACACGGCAGGCAGTGGCAGCCAGGCGCAGCAGCAGGCAACTGGCAGCGCAGCAGGGGCAGCGCGTGCAGGCAGTGCCAAGGCAGCCAAGAAGAAGGACAAGCGCAAGGCAGGCAAGGCCGCCAAGCTGCCAGGCAGCGCTGCGGCCAAGAAGATCCCAGCTTGGAAGGATGTCAGCAGTGACAGTGAGAATGGCAGCGATAGCGACAGCGGGGGCAGTGCTGCAGCAGCAAAAGGGGCAGCGTCACAGCCTGTGCTGCCTGCAGCATCTGCGCCCAGCAGCCTGGCCAGCCGTGTGGGCCCTAGTGGCAAGCTGGCTGGTGGCCGCAGCATTGTGTTCGCCGACAAGCCTGCTGACTCGCCGCGGCAGCACGCTGCTGCCTTTGACAGCCCCAGCAAGGGCAGGCAGCTGGCTGAGCAGCTGCTGCAGGCTCGTCTGCTGCAGCAGGACCAGGAGCTGAGCCAGCTGCGTCAGCAACAGCAGCAGGGTGCAAAGCAGCAGGGTGGGATTGCAGAGCAGCAGCAGCAGCAGCAGCAGCCAATGCAGCCAGTCCAGCAGAAGCGCACGGCTGCGGCCCAAGCAGCAGCAGCAGCAAAGCCTCAGGCAAAGCAGCAGCTGGCAGCCAAGCAGCAAGTTCACCAGCATGCACCTGAGCAGAGCAAGCCAAAAGCGGCACAGCTGGCAGCTAAGCAGGCACAGTCTGCAGGGGCTGCGAAGAAGCCGGCAGCTGGCGCTCCTCGCAGTGCCCAGCCTGTTGCGCGCCAGGCACGTGCTGCTGTTGTTGCTGTTAGCAGCAAGGGGCCTGCTGCGGTGGCTGCGGACAACAGGCCTGCTGGTGACGCAGCTCTGGCACAGCACTGCCCTTCACAGCAGCAGCAGTCACGGCAGCAAAGCAGTGCGCCCCTTGACACAGTCACCTCCGCAGTGCAGCAGCGACCCAGCAGCAGCGAAGGCGGCAACAGCAGCACCATGAGTGCAGCGATGCAATTTGCTGCACGTGGAAGCGCTCCTGAGCAACAGCAGCTGGCAGCTGCCGCAACAGGCAACAGGCCAAGTGCAGCTGGCTCTGCGTCAGTTGGAGAGCAGGCAGCTGTGCCTGCTGCTGCATGGGGTGCAATGTCTGCTGCTGCAGCAGTGTGTGTGCCTTCACCAAGCACAGCTAAGGCAGCAGCTGAAGCAGTGCCAGGTGACGCAGTGGTGCACAGCCAGTCGCCTGTGTCTTCACAGCCAGACCTAGGCGGCTACGCACCCAGCAGCGGCAGCAGTGACAGCCCTAGCTTGGATGCTGCTGAAGCAGCAGCAGTCATGCCGGCAGCTTGGCCTGTGGACCCTTGCGAGTCTGGCCAGGTGCAGCAGCCCCAGCTGGCCCCTCACCAGCATGCAGCAGCAGCAAGCGCAGCAGCACATGGTGACAGCTTTGAGGAGCAGCCGCAGGACATGCAGCAGCAGCAGCAGTCGGCATGGCACCAGCACTACCAGCAGCATGCGCTGCTGGCGCACCAAGCCTGGCTGGCTGCCGCGCAGCAAGCTGCGCTCAGCGACATGCTGGTGTGGTCTGGGCGGGCTGGTGCTGTGGCTGCGGGCCAGCAGCCGCTGCCCTTCACGCCCCAGGAGCAGCAGTACCTGGCGCAGTGGACGCACTTCTACTACTACCAGCAGGCATACATGGGCATGGCGTCAGCAACACAGCAGCAGCAGCAGCACCGGTCGCAGGAAGCACGCGCAGCTGCACTACAGCTGCCCTGCCCCAGCAGCATGCCTCAGGCCCGCCCCGCCACACCTGACGCTGCCCCTGGCAGCGATGGCAACTGGACAGGGCAGCAGCAGCCGCAGGATGACCCTGAGGCGCTGCAGCTGCAGTTTGGCAGCTTCCCTGCGGAGTTTGCCTTCTCACCTGGCGGTGACTCCGCCAGGGGGCGAGGCAGCCCGTGCGCGACACCTTCGCCAGGCCCTGCAACCGACACTGCTGCTGCTGCTGCTGCTGCTGCCGCTGCTGCTGCTGCTGCTGCTGCTGCTGAGAGCAGCACTGCAGCCAATGAAGCATGGGGCGCTGTACCTGCTGCAGTTGACCAGCAGCAGCAGCAGGGCCCGGTGTACTCTTCTCAGCAGTACATGTATTGGTGGACTTACCAGCAGCACTACGCTGCGCACCTGCAGCAGCAGCAGCAGCAACAGCAGCAGCTGGGTCTGACCTCAGCAGCAGCTACTGTGGGACAGGGTCTAGAACACCAGACAGCTGAGCAGCGGGAGTCTCCAGCTGATGAGAGGAGTGTCTCAACCTCTGCTAGCAGCGATGCTTCGGCACCGGCTGAGGGACCTGAGCAGCAGCAGCGGCCTTGCACCCAGTTTTTGGCTGATATGGCTGCAGCAGTAGGGCAGGCATTGGCTTCTGGCCGAGCAGGAGCATGCAGCAGCAGCAGCAGCAATGTGCGGAACGCAGAAGCAGCGGCAGGGGCTGTTGAGCATGGCGGGCGTGAGGCATGCTTTGATGATGTGACGGCCGCTGACCTACTGGACAGCCGCTGGGAGGCTGTCACGCAGGCCTACGGCTGCCCAGCACGCCAGGCAAGCCGCCCAGCATTGGGAAGCCGGTGATCGGCAAGCAGCAGCAGCACTAAGGAGCTCAGCACTGTCAGCAGCCACTACTGCTGCAGTAGTGGCTGCTGATGACGATATGCTGCACGCTTTACCAGCAGGGGGTGGGGGCTGCAGCGCCCTTGCTGGGCAGCCAGGGCAAGCCAGTCACGCATGTGGGGGCATGGCTGGGTATGATGATCTCAGCTTGAAGGGCTCGACGTAGCAGGGAACTTAGCGGGTGGCAGCTTGTGCCATGGCACTGACATCTGGTTGCCAGGTGGTATCCTGAGAGTGGACTGCAATGTGGGTGTGTGGGTGGGTGTGCGCGCACGCGCGCTGTACTTGCCTCGTATGGTGGCAGGGACGGAGTCGCCATTGGTATGTTTGACCATCGTGTTTGGCAACTAACAGCGATGAGCGCTCATGCAACCTTAACTGTCATGACACTATCTCTATGGTCAGAAGCAATGCCGCCTTGGTGCTAATGGTGATCTGAAGAACTGACATGCTCTTCCCAGCTGTGTGCAGTAGGATTGCATGCCTACTATGTCAACCCACACTCGTGTTGAGGCGATGTCTTTGCCGACACATCAGCATACTTCGGCATTGTGCAAACCTGAGCATGTATGCTTGAATTGCACTGTGCACAGCATCTGTGCTGAGCAGCCTGTCTGCAGGTTGCCTCATTGGCAGCTTGTAGTTCTTTGCGCTGCTTACTTATTAGCAGTCAGTCCAGCTGTTGTTCAAGAGTGAAGAGTTCTCTTGGTTTGTCAATCAGACAGACCTTTCAATGCATGGCAGCAGCTGACGTGATGGCTGGGTAATGGGGATCATGCTGTGGTATTTACCGCTAGCTCTTAGATGTGCACTGCCAGTGCCAGCTCTTAGATGTTCACTGCCAGTGGTGCGCCTGGTGCCAGGTGCACGCAGGCATGGGCCATGTGCACCGAGTCCATGCCAATGTGGCTGCACAGCTGCCTGAAGTGGTGTGTGCAGGGTGCTCGTGGTTCTTGCATGGTGATTAGCGTGCGCACACCAATTGGTGCGGCACTATTGAGTGATGTGCATCGTATATCGCGGTTAGCTTATGCGCTGCTAGCAGCTGCTGACTGATGTCTTTTCCAGCTGAAAGGGTCGGCGGGTGAGAGTGGTAATCGGATGTGCGAAGCTGAGTTTAAGCAGATGCGTACGCTGGCCAGAAATGAGGCATTTCATATGCTACTAGCACGTAGTACGTGGTGCCCAGTCCTAGTCAGTGTCTTGGCAGGGCTGTCGTAGCTGGCCCTGCAGGGCCTAAGTCTCAGGATGAGGCAGTGTACTTGGAGGGCTGACTCCAGAAGCAATCCAGTTTCACAGGTGTGTGTGCGTGCAAACGAAGCAAGGATAATGATGCTCAGGTTGTTCAGGGATCTTTGTTCAGTGTTGAGGTCACCAGACATCACAAATAACCTTCTGGACCTCCGTGACATTCGGATCCTAGCTCAAGGCAGCCACACCGCCAATTGCCTTGCAAGGACAACACCAATCACATTCACAAACTCCAGTAGCACCTAGCCCAATGCAGGTTAGAAGCTGCGACATGTTTGTGGTATTGACTGGTATTGACTGGCAAACAGGTCACCATGCGCCAAGAGGCCTAGGTGCAGCAACCTCAAGCCTGCTTCTTGCGCTTGCTGCCATGCTGCAGGGCACCGCTGCGGGCCCGGCTGCCGTCCTGCTGCTGCTGCTGTTTGCGTTTCAGCTTTGCCACCATCGCCTTGAGCTCAGGCCGGCTGCTGCTGCTGCCACCTGCTGCGCCTGGCGCTGCTGTGACAGGCGCAGCTGCTGCGCCTGCAGGTGCTGCAGCAGCACCGGCGCCCTTGCCCTGCTGCTGCTGCTGCTTCCCCAGCAGCCGCCGCTTCTTGCTGACCTTGCTGGCCAGCTGCTGCATGCCCTGCGTCTTGGCGTAGCGCGGGTCGGTGGGGTCCAGCGCAAACGCGGCGTCAGCCACCAGCCCACGGAAGCGGGGGTCCTCCAAGTCAACCTCAAAGCCAGGCGCGGCCTCACCAGCAGCGCCCGCACCGCCCGCACCCTCGCCGCCCTGCTCGTCATCGGAGCCGCCGCCAGCCCTGCGCGCGCGCTTGCGCTCCGCCAGCTGGCGCTGACGCTCCTTTCGGCTGAG
>RWJK01000002.1:0-29873 GCA_004335835.1 Scenedesmus sp. ARA3
CACCACCAGCAGCAGCTGATGCTGCTGGCTGGCCTGCAGCCTCAGCAGCGTCACCGCCCGAAGCAGCAGCAGCGACGGGACCCTGTCCAGGGCTGGCAGCAGCAGCTGCTGCGGTGCCGTTTGCAGCTGGCGCAGCAGGCGGCTGCTGCACTGCCTGTGGTGGCGGAGGCGGAGGCGCGTGCTGTGCCTGCCCAGCAGGCTGAGCGTCCCGCTGCTGCTGCCGCCGCGCTTCCTGATCCTCTGCAGCCACAGCTGCTCCTTCACCCTTGGCACTTGCAACACCCACTCCTCCCGCCGCTGCTGCTGCTGCTGCTGCTGCTGCTGCTGGTGGCGGCGGTGGCGTTAGTGCTGAGGAAACCGCCGCCTCCTGGCCGGGCGCGCCGCTTGCGCCGCCCACGCCTGCTGCTGAGGCAGGGGTGGCCAGGCTGGAGATGGGCGACTCGTGGTAGGAGGGCGCGCCCTGGTGGTGCTGCCACACCACATCCAGCTGATGGTGCTGCGGGTGCGCGCCGCCTGCCTTGCTGCTGGGGCCCTGCTGGCCGGCGGCAGGGGCGGCTGCTGTGTCCCCAGCAGCCTTGGTTGCTGCTGGCTGGCCGTTGGGCAGCTGGCGGTGCCCGCTGCCAGCATCAGGCGGGGCGGTGGCGCCTGCTGCTGCTGGTGCCTGCTCTGCCGCTGACGCCTGCCTGTCAGCTGCTGCCTCTGTCGACTCCCACCTGCTCCTGCGCGACGTGCGCGGGGCAGAGGAGGCTGCAGCAGCGCCGCCTGCTGCTGCTGCAGCGGGTGATGCCGCGGGTGCCAGGCCTGGCGGCAGCTGCCCACCGCCCCACGTGGGCGGCGGAGCGCCAGGTGGCCTGAACGCCTGCTGCTGCTGCTGTTGCTGCTGGGCTGCTGCCGCAACGCTGCTGGCGGCGCCAGCAGGCGCCAGCCCTGGAATGCTCACCCCAGCCGGGCCAAGCCCAGGCAGACTGCCCGGCCCTGCTGCTGCTGGTGGCGCTGCGGGCGGGGGCGGCTTCTTCAGGTTCTGCCCGAAGCGCAGCCTGCTGGCCTTGCCGTGCCCAGGGGAGCCATCCAGCCCAGGAGGTGCTCCAGCGGGAGGCGCGGCAGGCGGCAGCAGCCCAAACATGGGTATGCTGCCGCCCAGGGCTGCAGGCTGCTGCTGCTGCTGTGGCAGCTGTGGCAGCGGCTGTGGGGGGACCGGCGGCTGCGGTGGTTGCGGCGGTTGCTGTTGCTGGTAAGGGTATCCCTGGTAGGGCTGCTGCTGCTGCTGCGCCCATGGCTGCTGGTACTGCTGCTGTTGGTAAGGCTGCTGCTGGTAGGGCTGCTGCTGGCCCGGGTAGTACGCACCGCCCCAGTAAGCCGGCTGCTGCTGCGCCGCTTGCTGCCGAGGGTAGCCTGGCTGGCCACCCCAGGGCGTGGCGCCGTAGCCAGCAGGCATCCCCGCTGCTGCTGCTGCTGCTGCTGCTGCCGCTTCTGGTGTTGCTGTCATGCCAGCAGCTGCTGGTGGCAGCACAGAAGCAGGCTGGGGGTATCCCGCAGCAGAAGCACCCACGGCAACTGCTGCTGGCGGCGCTGGCGGCGCTGCTGCTGGTGCTGCTGGTACCGCGGTTGACGATGAGGGCGTGGCTGAGCGCGCGCGCGGGTCGGTGGGCAGCGGCAGCGGCTGCTGCTGGCCAGGCACTAGCGGCAGCGGCACACCAGGCGGGCTGTACGGCGCGTCAGCAGCCGGCGGAGGCGGCGGTGGCGGGGGTGGCTGCTGCTGCTGCGGTGCTTCACTTGAGTCTGCACTGAATGGATCATACGCGTCACTACTGCTGTCAGCTGCCGTTGGTGGTGGCGGTGCTGCTGCTACTGCTGCTGTGCCGTCTGCTGCAGGTGGCATTGGCGGTGGCGGTGGCGGCGGTGCTGCCCTGGCAGCATCCTCGTCATCAGCAGACAGCGCCTCCGCAGGCTGCAGCAGCAGGGGTCAGGGCAGGCAGCAGTTACACCAGCGCAGACCGCAAAGACGGCCGAGCCCCTGCAGCATCTTTGCACAAGCAGCGGGTGTGCTGTCAAGCATGCAACTGCACAGCCTACAGGCAGCAATTACGCCGCAGCTCACCCGCTTTGCTGGCGTCAGCATCCTGCCGCCGCCGCTGCCGCTCCCAGCTGGCCCGCCTGCTACTGCTGCTGCTGCTGCTGCTGCTGCCGGCCTGCTGGTGGCTGCCCCCCTGGCAGCCTCAGCCATGGCGGCTGGCGGCAGTGCTGCCTCATAGCTTGCGATGGCCGCCTCAGGCAGCACGCCCTCGCGCCGCCAGCTGGCCAGCAGCTTGAGCACGCCGTGCCGCTCACTGGGGGGCAGCGCCTCCGCAAGGCTGCTGAACATGGCCGGCAGCAGCGGCGTGAAGCGCTCCGCTGCAGGGCGGCAGCAACGGCCAGCATGCGGCATGCAGCGATGGATGCGCCACTCAACACGCTGCGGTGTGCTGGCGCTTGCTGTCATCATCAGCATGGTGCCCATACATGCTGGCAGTGTGGCGAGCACATTCATCCCACTGGCCTGGCACCAACTTTTGCAGTCACTGCTACTGCTCTGCAGCCCCAGCGCCTTAGCGCTATTGTGTTGTCCGTCGCGTTGCTGTGGCGTGAAGTGTTCACATGTAGGTTCACAGCTGCCGCTGCTTCTGCCGCCGCTGTGCCAGGGTGCTGCCGCTCACCGTATTTTGAGCGGGCCTTGAGCTCCCGCTTGGACTCCCGCAGCAGCTTTGACACCGCGTACATCACGTTGGCGCGCTGCTGCCCGCTGGCGCTGCGCCGCAGCTGCTTCTCCATCAGCAGCGGCACAGCCTTGTAGCACTGCAGGGGGGCAGGGAGGCAGGCAGGTACATCATGGCGGCGGTCCTGACCGCCTTGTCTGCTCAGGACAACACTGCTGCAGTGCATTCAACTACAGCATGGCATGCACCACTGCTGTGCGAGTGTTGCAGGTTGCTGCGCAGCTGCCCTGGAAGCATGACCCCGACTTGTGCTGAACATGTTGCATTCAGCAGCCAGGCTGCATGCAGCAGAATCGCCTCGCCGGTGCTGCCGTGGCGTTGGCTAGCGCTGTGGTGCATCATGCAGCAGTGCCTCACCAGGGCATGGTCCTCGATGGCCAGCTGGGTGAGGCTGTCAATGACACCCTTGGAGGCCTTGGTGGTGCACTTGGACAGCAGCTGCTTGAACTCTGCTTCTCGCTCCCACATGCTGCCGCTGCTGCAGCGCTGCTGCGCTGCTGTGCTTATCCCGATCGCCTGATCCGCTGCTCCAGGTAGCTCAGCAGCGCTGCTAGGCTGCTATGAGACACATGCGTTGCTCCAAGGTGCTGCTACTGCTAATGCACTGATCAGATGCAAACACAGAGGTGTGAGCTGCAGTTCTGCCTTGCAAGGTATGCTGGACAACGTGCACAGCGCCAGCGTCAGGCCCCGTCTACATTCGCAAACAGACAAACAGTATACTTGAAACTTCACAACGTGTAACTGTGCAGTTGTAATGCGCTCTCTACAGTCAGGTGGTGCATGTCACCTTGCCGAACACACTGCAGCGAAAGGCACATCTGCCAGCCCTTTAAAAGCAAGATCTATACAACTTGAAGCGTCTGTTGCGATCAAAGGTCAGGCCCTTGAGTTGTACTGCCGCGGGGGCTTTGCAGCACATGACACAACAGTGAATTAGCAGCCAATTCAGCGATGCTGATGTGCTGCACAACTTTTCATGTGATCTGTTTTGGCTGACCGGACGAATACCGCTGATTTGAACCTGTGCAACGAAGGTCCATCAGGACAGCAACACACAAACTCCAAGCCGAACTTTCTGCCTGCGTACAAACCGTTCAGTGAATGTAGCAGTTACCACAGCTGTAGTGGCACCCTGCAGCGATGAAGCTGTTTGGCAGGAGCCGGAAATCTGCTGCACATGGCCCACTGTGCAACAAGACAGTGCAAGTGGGCAAGAACACAGTGCTGTGTGAATCACTATGTGAGTGGCATGCCAGGGCTGCCATACAGCAGCTGTGATGAGTTCAAGTCAACCTGTAAGCCTGTGTCCATGATGCAAGCGTGTCAGGAAGGACATGAGAAGGTTGGGGAAGCTGCAAGTGTATCAATCAACCTGAATGCTTTTTGCACCCACGTCTGCAAGGCAGCCAGCAGCGCAACGCAGCAGGTGAATGGCAATATGCAACAATTGACTGCAGCTGCACGCACTGACATGGCTACTCAGTGATGCGGTCAGTGCGCGCACATCATCACTGACTGCCTGCATGCCTCATGCTGGCTGTCACCGCACCGTGTTCGCCCGCACCGCCCCCACCTCCCTGCCCACCACGCAGTGGGCAGCGGCGGCTACGCGGACATCTACCGCGTGACAGACCTGGCCAGCGGCGCCACGTACGCGCTGAAGCACCTGCGCCTCAACGGCGACCCGACGCTCATACAGGAGGTGCAGCGGGAGGCCAAGACGCAGGTGACCAGCAGCAGCAGCAGCAGCAGCAGCAGCGGTAACGGCAACGGCAACGGCAGCAGCAGCACCGCCAGTAGCAGTTCTGGCTGGCAGCGCCGCACATCTCGCCAATTACAATTCGTGATGTGGGGCAGTTCCTAGCAGTTGGGTCAGTTCTGTAGCAGTTGTCTTGCTGACTTGCAGCTATCACGGCAATTGAGCAACAGGAGCAGCAGGGACATATGCTGGTGTCAGCAGCAGGCACACCAAAAGGGGTGCTGTGCCGGTCTGTGCTGTGTTGCGCTGTAAATATGATGACCAGCAAGGTCTCTGCATGATTACACCCGCGGACCGCTGTTGAATTGCAGCTGCAAGCCTCACTGTCTGCCTTGTGTCCCCCCCCTCACCCAGGCGCGCCTCAAGGGCCACCCCAACGTGCTGCGGCTGCACGCAGTGGCCTTTGCGGGCCCCCGGGGTGGCGAGACTGACGGCTTCTTCCTGCTGGACTTCTGCCCCGGCAACCTGCTGGACCTGCTGGCGCGCCACAACTACCTGCTGGAGCAGGCCACGGCGCTGCACATCTTTGGCTGCGTGGCGCGCGCGGTGGCGCACATGCACGCGCAGAGCCCGCCCATGGCTCACAGGTGGGGAGAGGGGCGCAGGCCGACGGGGGAGGGGCGCCACAGCCTGCAGCAGCGCACACTGGCCACATGTGGTGCAGCTGGGCTTGCGTGTTCATGGAACGCACCTGACGCAAGAGAAGCGCACAGTTGAAGGCAGCGCGCTGTGTTGCGCTTGCATGGTGAATCTATCGTCCTGCCGCACCTGAACCCGCACTGCTGCTGCGCGCCGCATGCAGGGACCTGAAGGCTGAGAACGTGCTGATGCTGCCTGACGGCACCTGGGTGCTGTGCGACTACGGCAGCGCCACGCAGCGGTGAGCGCGGCGAAGGCGCTGCGGCAGGCTGAGGCGCTGCAGGTTGCGTGGTATACAGCAGGTGGCATCCCATGCCTAGCAATTGCCCTGGCACCCCTAGGGCAGGCAGCGCCGCAGTTGAGACTATCATGCTCAGCAGTCTGCTTGCCGCCCTGCTGGCTGCCGCCCCCCTTTTCGCCCCTGCAGTGCGCAGGTGTACGAGACTGCTGAGGCCATGGCTGCGGAGGAGGAGGTCATACGCAAGCACACCACGCCGGCATACAGGCCGCCTGAGGTGCGCGACTGGCTGCCCTGCACAGGGCTGCACTGCTACAGTGTGTGTGGCTATGACAGCTCTGCAGCTGTCATGCCTTGCATGTCAGGCGCGATGCAACATGCAGCCTGCCCACCTGCTGAGCCTTCGTTGGGGGCTGGCATGCGTTGATGCCTGGCTGATGCCCTGGCGGCGCTGACGGCGGTACCTGTGGCTGCTGGCTGCTGCTGTGCTGCCTGCCGCGCTGCAGATGTGGGACCTGTACCAGCGGCAGCTGATCGACACCAAGGTGGACATCTGGGTGAGCAGCCTGCACAAGCTGATCATGAAACGCAGCACACAACCTGCTGCTGTGGCTGCTACTGATCCATACAGGCTGCCAGCAGAGTGCAGCCAGTGGCCTGTGCTTCACCTGGCTGTACAGAAATTGCACCCCGCCAAAGGCACCTCCGCCAGCATGCTGGGAGCCCTTGTAGGTAGTTGATCTTTTTGCCACCCTTCTACTGCCACTGGTCTGGCGCAGGCGCTGGGCGTGCTGCTGTTTGTGCTGTGCTTCGGCCGGCTGCCGTTTGCGGGCGACAGCAAGCTGCAGATCCTCAACGGCAAGTACGACATGCCGCCCACACCCAGCAGGGCGCCACAGGTGAGCCCCGCAGCAGCCGGCAGGCAGCGCAGCAGCGGCAGCTCACAGTGGTGAGCGGGCTATTGCCTGCAAGGCACATGCACACAGGGATATGCGGGCCGTCGCACAGCAGGGCGTGCACATGGACCCCATGGCTGCCTGCGCTCAGGGCGCATCCCTCCGCCTTGATGCTGCTCGCCTCATGGCTGCACGTTGCTGACTCAGTTGTACATGCCTGCTGCTGCCTGCTGCTGCGTGGCGTTTGCTGCAGCTGCGCGCGCTCATCCGGGCCATGCTCGCGCTGGACCCAGCGCAGCGCCCCGACATACGCCAGGTGTTGCAGCAGCTGGACCAGGCGGCACTGGCCATCACAGGCAAGCCCCTGCCTGCACCACCAGCAGCAGCAGCAGCACCTGTGTCATCAGGGCAGCCAGCCATCAGCGCTGCAGCGGCAGCACCACAGCCGCCTGCTGCTCAGTCGGCGCAGCAGCAAGCAGTGACACAGCAGCAGCAGCAGCAGCAGCGGGAGCCGCCTCAGCCGCCACAGCAGCATACACAGCAGCATACACAGCAGCAGCAAGCACCGCGGTTGCAGCAGCCACCTGCTGCTGCTGTTGGCGGCGGCTCCTTCTGGAGCACATCAGACGTGGCTGGCGGCCAACAGCAGCACAGCAGCACAACTGCTGGCAGCAGCAGCTCAGCCTCAACGCAGCAGCAACAGCAGCACCACCACCAGCAGCAATGGGCACAGTTTGGGGGGGCAGAGGCAAGTCAGCCCCAGCATGCCGTGCAGCGGTTGCAGCAGCAGCAGCAGGGTGGCAGCTCACCACAGGGCAGCCCAGTAACGGCTGCAGCTGGCGCAGCCGCAAACATCAGCAATGGGCATGTCAGCATAGCGCCAGCAAGGCAGCAAGGTGGCAGCAACCCTGCTGGGCATGTGCAGGCAGGTCCTGACATGTCACGCTTGGCTGACATCACCGCGCGTGCACAAGCTGCCGCAGCTGCACAAAAGTCCCAGACGGGGGCAGTAGGTCAGCAGCAGCAGCAGCAGCAGCACGCAGCGGCCAGTGCTGCTGGCGCTGGTCCTCAGGCTGAGCCGCCTGTGCTGTTTGAGCGTCAGGCGCGGCCCTACTCTTTGGGCAGCACAGCTGGCAGCGCCACTGGAACCCCTACGGCAAGCACAGCTGGAGCCAGCCAGTCAGCCGGCAACAGCTTCAGCGGCAGCCGCGTTGCTAACGTGCCTGCAGCTGCTGATAAACGCCCGCCACCGCCACCGCCCTCATCAGAGCAGCCACATTGGCAGCAGCAGCAGCAGCAGCAGCCACCGGCTCGGTCGTCCGGCAGTGCCAGTGGATCAGGTGCACCCAGCAGACCGGTACCAGCAGCTGCGGCAGCGTCAGCAGTGCCTGCAGGTGCTGCTGATGCAGGCTCATTCGCTGGCAGCAGCAATGGTGCCAGTGGCAGTGGCACTGCTGCAAGGACTGCTGCGACACCTGCTGCTGCTGCTAGCGCCGTGCCTGCCGGCGCTGCTGCTGCGCCGCTTCCCCAGCAGCTGGCTGCGCTGCGGGCCAGTGTGCTGGGTGAGGTGGAGGCGCTGCGGGGGCAGGTGGCGGCGCTGTCCGACCAGAACCAGGCCTTTGTGTTCAGGATAAAGCAGCTGGAGGATTACGCGCAGCGCCAGGAGGCAGCAGTGGCGCGCCTGAGCCAGCAGCTGGCGGACCTGCAACAGCAGCAGCAGCAGCAGCAGCAGCAGCAGCAAGGATGCAACAACAGCCGTACTGACGGTGTGAGCAGTGCGGCAGGCAGAGGGAGTGGGGCTGCAGGCGTTGCGCGTCGCCGCAGTGACGGGGCTGCTGCAGATGGGCAGGCTGGCATGGCAGGTGGCAGCTTCTGGTCCACGCAAAGTGCTGTGCTGTAGGCTATGCTGTAGGAAGCCAACGCGTGATGCGCATGGATCATTGTGTGGTTCCGTTGGCCGACAGGCATGCTGCAACTTGCCGGCAGTGGACGTTGTAGCTGTGTGAGTGCAGCATGGGCGCGGCCTCGATGGGGCAAGGCCACATGTGATTCTTTTGTCGAACTCTTGCATTTCGTATATATTAATGCCGGTGCTGTGGTGCTGTGGGTTTTGCAGCAGTTGAGCAAAGTGGTTTGCTGAGTGGCTCAGCAAATTGCCTGACCACGGTCAGCATCCAACTGCTGCATGCAAGAGAGCGCGGTCGCAGCAGCGACGGCAGCCGCCGACAACAGCTGCTCGATGCCGCCAAGCTTCAACATCAGGGCAAACACGGGGTGCACATGGATGTGATCATACCCAGATTTTGAGGTCAACTGTTGTTGACTTGCTGTAGCACTTTTCCGCACTGTTACGTTCATGCATGTGCAGCCAGGCATTTCTGTGCTTGCATAATGACTTTCAATCTCTCTCAGTCGCGGCGGCACACCTGACCTAGACACTTACAGACGTCAGTTACTATACTTTTTAGTAATCGAGAATTAGTGTACTAAAATTCCCCTGTGCATGCCACGTCGAGCTCAATGCTTGTTCTTGGCAGTTGTGCCAGCTCTACTTTGTCAGCCTGGCATGCAGTGCATGCTGCACAGCATGCAGCATGTCCGCTTGGGATCTAATCTCAAGTTTGTCCCCATGGTGCGACTTCGGCGGCCAGAATGTCAGCTTCACAGCAAGCGCAGGTGTGACAGCAATGAGCCATTCGGTGTGGCGGTTACATCTTGTAGCGGTTGACGACAGTTCAACTGTCGTTGACAAGTTGTCAAAAACAGTAACATGCTGGCTCTGCAAAGCTGACAAGTGCATGAAAGAGGGCGTCCAGCACAATGTTGCAGTATGCTGCCAGGCACTGGCACACCAAGCAGGCTGCGGGTGTATACACGTGCAGGTGTATACACGCGTTACGTAACGCAGCCCTGCCAGTCGACAAATAGCCGCAGCCTGTGTGGTGCCACACACAGGGACCTGTACAGACCCCTCATACGCTGTAAACACACGCAGCCTAACAGTGGGCGAAGCGCAAGTACGACACACTTACGTATGGCATGCAATCTGCCCATGCACAAGACCACTGCTGCTCCCCTAACCTGATGCAGATAACATGCGCATGCAAAAGTAAGCATGTTGAGCCAATCCTGCATGCGAATCTGATGCTGTGCAGCTCTTTGAGAGGCACAAGCGGCATGTCGCGTACGTGGCGCGCTACTTGGCAGCAGCAGCACACTCGCGACACGGCAGACATTACGTATCTGCAGAAAGCACGTCGCCGTATACCTGCAAAAGCTTGCTTTGCGCATCCCACAAATGCACTGAAGATATGACAAAGCAAACACAAGACAGCAGAAGCTTGTGTTGCACATCGAACAAATGTCCGTTTTCTGCGGTCTGCAAACATCGCACATGATCCCAGGCTGCCTACTGCAGCCGCACACCCTCCCCTGCTGCTGGCCCTCAGCAGCTGCCGACCCAGCCAGCACTGCGGCTGCAGGTCTTGCCCCGCCTATCCCACAGCACGCACCCGTCCCAAGTCCCCGCGATCATCTCAAACCCTGAATCGCATGATCACACCCTGAACTGCATGATCTCCCGAGCAGCGCGCTCCATGAGCGTCAACCGCTTCTGCAGGCTGTCACGCTGCCGCGCCACCTCCTCGTTCTCGTTCAGCAGCCGCCGCAGCTGGTCCTCCTCCTTGCCTGCAGCCACAGCAGCAAGCAGGCGCAGCCAAGCAAACAGCTCACGGATGGCTGCAGATACACATCACAGCATACACAGCCTGCAGCTGCCGTGGCTGACAACATGTCAAGCGGCTTGTCCAGCATTGCCTGCTCCACGGTGCCCCACCACAACAGTACTCGTGCACTGTCCTGCAAGCAGCCTCAACAACCAAGCAGCCAGGGTCGCACCTGCCACCTCCTCCTGCAGCTCAGCCAGCAGGTTGTCCTTGGCGGGCACCACCGTGCAGTGCACCACCGCCTTGGGCACCGTGGCCAGCAGCTGGCTGCGCACGATCTGCAGGTAGGCGCTGACGTGGTCGCTGATGCGCGCCAGGTGCGCGTCCGCGGCAGACAGGCCGTCGTAGCGCTTCTCCAGCAGGATCTCGCCTGGCAGCAGCGACACGCGCAAGGCCATGTGCCACAAGAGACAGCCACAGGTCAGGGGCGCGGCAGGCAACAAGCACAACAGCTGCAGCACTGCATATTGCACGGCTCTAGAGTGCAGCGTCATCTACCTGACAGCGTAGCATACCCAAAGCAGCAGCTACTGTGCCTGCAAGTGTGCAAGTCCTGCTTACCTGTGAGTGTCACGAACTGCGGCTTGGGCCTGCTGGGGTCGTAGCTGAAGGACTCTGCGGCCACAATCTCCCTGAAGAAGTTTGCCGACAGGTAGCTGCCCTCCATGTCCACCAGCGTGCGCACTGCACCGCAAGGCAGGCGCGGCAGGGTAAGCGTGCGTGTCGCGCGTACAGCAGCAAGCTGTGTTAACAGAACAGACATTGTGGTTTATGCGTGCAGCTGCCAGATGTGCTCAAAGCAGGCTCACCCGCTTGCAGGAACACCAGCAAAGCCATCACAAAGTTGTCCCTTTTGCAAGGGTGTAAAGCGCAGCAACATGTGGGCAACTGTGCTGCACAGCTCCGGCAATCAGCTCGCCAACCTGAGGCACATCATGCTGCGGCCACCCCCACCCCCTGCAGCCGCCCCACCTGTCGCCTCGCTGGACTCCTTGAGCCTGTCCAGCGTCACTGCTGAGTGCGCCAGGATCTCGCTCTTGAGGTTGACGAAGCGCTGCAGCTCAGTCACCTCGTTGATGGCCTGCGTCACGATGGACTTGAGGATCTGATGCGTCTGCTCAACAGCCCTGGCAGCTGCAGGCAGCAACAGGACACAGTCAACGCAGCGCGCAAGATATCAAAGCACTGTCAGTAAACCAGGTTGCAGGCAGCACCGCCAACCCATAACAGCCAGCTTGTTTGGTGAGACGGTTACTACAGGCAACCACACATGCTCTTCTATTACACACTACGACAGCAGCATGCAGATGCTCCTGATGTGCAAGCAGCGCATGCATCTTACATTGCCAAGGGCAAGCCCTGCAGCCCTGCCACTCACATGGGTCGCGCAGCAGCGTGAGGCCGTCCTCAATGAGCCGCCTGTAGCCCGCCTCTGGCGCGATGATGTGTGGCTGGTAGCCGTCTGCCTCGTTGATGGTGTTGCGCACGTTCTTGAGCGTGAGGATCTTGTCGAAGGGCAGCTTGTGGATGGCCTCCTTCAGCTTCACGTCAAACACCTCCAGCACGCGCTCGCCGCCTGGCGCAGGCACGGAGGGAGAGCAGCAGTGAAGGGCGGGGACAGAAGCGAGGCACCACTGTGTTGAGGCAGCGTAAGCAACATGCAGTTACCAGCGGACCACCACACGGCCGCTGGCACCACTTTCAGGTGCTGGCCCGGCAGGCGCCACTTACTGCTGACGCAGAGTGGGAACAGGGAAGCAGCTGCCGCAGCAGCACGCATGCTGGCACATGTGAGCCTGCCCCGAGCTCACCTCCCTCGCCGCCGTCCACGATCTTGTTGAAGGCCTTCTCCACCTTCTGGCAGATGGTGAGGATGAGGTGCAGCATCTTGCCCCTGTTGCCCGTCACGTCATGGCCCAGCGCCTTCAGCTGCGACTGGTAGTCGTGAACGCTGCGGCAGCACCAAGCGCAAGCACAGCAGCTTTGATCAACCGAACAACACGCTTGCCACAGCCATGGCCTGCGTTGCCCACCAGCTGGTGAAGCACTGCAAATTCCTTGCAGGACACCGCCACACCCTCGACAGCATACAGAGCTGTCCGCCCTGCTATTGCTGCTTGCTCTGCTATTGCTGGTGGGTGTTTCCTGAAACGATCATTATGAGTGCAGCCTGCTGCACCAGCTGCCCCACTCACGTCTTGTCAATGTAGCTTTGGATCTCAGGCAGCTTGCGCGTGATCTCGTTGATGAGGTGCGTGCTCAGCTTCTTGGACAGGTAGTCCGTGCCGGTGTTGTCAAGGTCCCTGCATCAAACATTAAGCAAAGGCGCCCGCAACGTGGCAGATGCAAATTGAACAGCATATCACCAATGAGCAGCAGCGCGGCACACCAAAACGACCTTGCAGGAAAGCTTGATGGTTGCGCAGAATGCCATGCCCTGGAGCTGAGCAGTTCCGCCTGCGGCCGTGCCGCTGCTGGAGGCCTAACAGACCTGACCAACCCTGCAAATGCAGGACATCCCAAACCTCACTTTCATATGGGCAATGCAAAAGTCACTTATATATGGACAACGCAAATCCCTGCATGCCGCGTAACCTGCCCTGCAGCCCCTGCATACCCTGGCCCCTCCCACCTGTACGAGTCCACGCCCTTGAAGAACTCGTTCTCCTTGCCGCGCGCCTCGTTCATGGTCATCTTCTTGTTGATGTCGGCCTGGCCGCGGTTGACCACCGCCACCCAGCCGTGCTTCAGCCGCAAACTCTTGCCCAGCAGGATCTCCCTGGCATGGGCACGGCAGTAGATCGTGAGCGTGGGAGCAAAGTGCCAACAGACAGAATGACACAACACACTGTTGATCAGGCGTTCAGCATGACGGGCGCACAAGTACATGCCTAACCTTAACAGCAACAGCAGCTGTGACGACACATGGTCCTTTCTCTTCAAACCAGCAACTTACCTTTCGCAGCCTTGCTGCCCATCACCACTACCGGCTGCAGGAACCACCCCAGGACTGAATAGCAATCTTTCACACCCCAGCCGAGCCACAGAAACAGGCAGCTGCCAGCCGGTGCCACCCAAACTGCCCAACCAAGTTGCCGCACAGCCCCAACCACCCCAGCCTGCACTGGTCACCTGCAGTCTGTGCCCTTGTCCATGATGTCCACCTTGGTCAGCACGCCGATGGTGCGGTCGCCGGTGGGGTCCACCTCGCGCGCGATGCGCAGCGCATCGCTGGTGGCCAGATCAGCGTTGGCTGGTGTAACAGCCAGAATGATGGCGTTGTCACCCTGCAGGACAGGGAGTGGCAGCATGCAAGGGCACAGCTGTCTGCATCGGCTTGAGAACACACATCAGCAGTGCGGTTTAGTATATGTTCATGCTATTTGGTGGAAGGGCTGCTGCTGCTGCCGATGCTGCCGATCACAGGGGTATGCAACTTCTGCGACTAGACGGAGGAGGCCGCATACAGCTGCGCATGACCCTGCTGCCCTATCAGTGCTGCATGGAGAGCAGATGCCATCGCTGCTGCTGAACAGCATTTCGGCTGCAAACTCGCCAAATAGCAGCTGTCGGTTGCTAGCGACAATCATCTGCATAAGCAGCTACATGCCAGTCAGTTGCCAGTCCAAGGCAGGCAATCACACAAGCCTGCATGTTCATGCTCTGCCGCTGCCCTTGCTGCTGCTGCTATGCAAGCTGTTGATGGCATGTGGTGCTGCGCAAGCCGCACCTTGATGTACTGCCTGCACATCTCCTCCAGGTCCTGCACAATGCTCAGCGGCTGACCATCGATGGGCACCTTGGTCAGACCTGCGGCAGAGGCACGCAACACAGCAGCATGCAGCAGCAGCTGAGGTAGTGCTGGCGCTTCATACGGCTATTGCCCAGACATACAGCAGCAGCTGAAATGATACAAATTATGCCAGCAAGCCCGCCTGCAGCCGGATGGCCCAAGAGCTGCATTCATGCCATGCCCAGGCTATGCTGCAGCCAACCACTGTTGTTGAAGCCTACCACTGCACAGCTGCCGCCCCATCCACTCAACAACAGCAGTGCTCTGCACCACACGAACTGTGTGAAGTGGCCTGCTCACCTGGCATGTCCACCAGCGTGAGGTTAGGCACCAGCGGCGAGTACACAGTGAGGTAGATGGGCACTGGGGACACCGCCTTGGACCCTGGCTGGTTGCGCAGCAGCCGCTCTGTCTCATCCTCAATCTCCTGCCTGATCTTGTCTGCAAGGATAAGATGCAGCAACACACATTACAGCTTACAGTGCTTGTAAAGTTGGACACTTGTTGCTGTCTGCGTCAAGGGCAGTGAGTTGCAGCTGAAGCGCCGCATTTGCCGGATGCTGCTGCTGCACACAGCATCATCAAAGGCACCAGCACATGCGGTCGAGCCCAAATCAGTATAAAAGCTGCTGTGCTGACACGTTCACACACCATCATGTGCAGTCTGGCACCTGCGAGCTGCGTTGCACAAGATACTGCTGAATGGGCAGTATACAACAGCATCGCAGTTGAGCAGCATCAGCTGTTGGGCTGCGCAGTTGCTTTTAAAATATCACAAAAAAGATCACAAATGCCCCTGCTCACCGAAATCAAAGAACTTCTGGCCCTGCTTGTGCATGAACTCTCCATACTCTGCTGCCTTTTCATCGTCCACGTGCACCAGGTTCAGCACCAATGGCCTCCTGGTCACAATGCCTGTTCCACGCGGGAGAAAGTCCCTGCCAACAACAGCTTCCAGCACTGAACTCTTTCCTGAACTCTGCACGGTAAGCAGGAACACAGAGCCGGTGTTGCCTCAGCTGCAAGGCACTGCAGGACAGCAGCACAGAGCCTACAAGACCACGCAACGCGTAGCCTATTCATAAGCTTTGTACAGAGTCGTAAGAACATATCAAGTGTGCTAACAGCCAGCCATGCTGCCCCGCATGAATGCAACCAACCGCACTATGCGTGAGCAGCTGACCCTACCTGCCCTTCGACCACGACAACTACGCGCACCGACGCCGTAAACTCACCTGTCCACCCACAACAACAATGCTGGACAACTTGTCCACAAGGATGGAGTTGCCTGCTGTGTCTCCCAGCTGTGTGCAGATCTGCTGCAGCTTGTTTATCAGCCCCACTACGCGCTCCATGATTCTGATTGATACCTAAACAACTAGAGATTCTCTCAAGCAACAATCAAACGCGCAGCATAAAGCGAGGTAGCTCTACACAAGCTGGTACCCAGCTGACTGAACCAGGTGAGTTGAAAAGCAGTGTGCTGTTGAGGTGGGCAAGGAAGATGCCCAACAGCACCCAGTTTGTCACAGTTGTACTGATGACAATTGGCCTGATACCCCATAAGACAACAAGCTGGCCTCAGTGTTACCTGCAACACGTGCCGCTGTTATGACAGGGCTCAAGCAGAACAACGACAAATCTTCCACACTGGTCTAGTTGGTCTCCGCATGGCAGACAGCTTTGCAATTCAGTACTCTTGGTTTCACGGAACCCGAGCCACAATCAATCGCGACAACCAGGGTTCCTGCTGTATCTCTGAGCAATCAGCATTCAGCAGTGCACAATGCTTAGCACTGCATGTGTGGCTCAACACCATTGTACCATACTTTTATCACTTGTAGTGTTATACATTCAATCCATAGCAACAACCCATCATTGCATGGCTACGCATATGCTGCAAGGGCCACAAGTAATACGTGCCTTGTCACACATGCTTACGTATGCATTCTTACCTGGCACCGTGCTATGCGGCTGCTGCTACAAGCTTGCAGGAACAACGAGATAAGGCAGTGCCATGCTGAACTAGAGGCAGGCAAGTTGAGTTCAGTCGTGCTGTGTTGTTAAGTGTGGGTGTGGCGCAGGTGTGCAGCAGGATGCAAATTCTGCCATTGAGAAGGTGCTGGCATACCCATGCTGTACCTACTGCTGCTTGTGGTGGTGCTGCTACTGCTTCCATGCCTGCTGCCGACGCATCGTTTATTGAAAGTACGATGACGTATAATCGAACAACAGATAAAGCATTCAACATTACACAGCCCTCGTACTGAAACATCCCAGCTGTGCATTGTGCTGTACGAGACACTGATGTCATGACAGTCACAGCCTGTCTGGACATCGCCCTGCCGGCGTGGAAAGAATTGAACTATATCGACTAGTGTGTTCGGTATTATATTTCACACAATTTGGGGCAACTACACGGCACTCAACAACAGGCCGCCTTGAGGATGACGGTTTTACACTGGATTCGGTGCCTGAGGGCGTGCACGCATGCACGCCCCGATGCACAATCACAGGTGCTCCATGGATGCTTTATGTATTACAATTGCTGATACATGCTCTCGATTGCCGTGCATGGGTCGAAATCCACCGCACAGGGATGCCGGCCCATGTGGGCGTGCATGCCTGCACGCCTTGCTGCAAGATCCGACAAGTGGAATGGCTGAAAGCTGTTTTACAACCTTTTCTGCTGCTGCTCCAAGGTTGCGGCAGTGCCTCGATTGATAGCGCATTGCTCTACCGGGCCGGGCCTATGTATAAGACGGTAAAGTCTCAACTTGCAACAACATGACAAAGACGTTTGCGCACCACATCATGCCGCCAGCACTGGAACCCAAGCAGTGCAACAGCTGGTTCGACACCTACGCCTCCCGTGACAATGCGCGGCTAGATGCAACATCACAAGCAAAGTTTCTATACACACCCCAAGCAAGATACCAGATGCATTCAACCAGCCGAATACTCCCAATTGGGACTTGCAAGTCATTCAGAGACTAAGCGCCGTATGCTCTGCGTATTCCAGTGAATAGGCCAATGTATGCTGCCCATTGAAGCACACAAGGACAGCAGCAATTGGGGTTTGAAGAAGCGATGACCGTCCGCAGGACATCACAGTTTAGACAGTTGACGAGGCGCAGCAGCGCCGCCTTGGCCAGGTGCACAGCCGCATGCCTCACCCTCACGTAGGAAGGCCAGCAGCAGCTCATTCAGCTGCTGCGCCGCATCACGCGGGATCCAGTGGCCCATCCCCTCCAGCCGCACATAGCGCCAGCAGCCTGCAGCAATATAGGCTGCTGACTCTGTCATCTGCGCCTCCAGCAGCGCAGTGTCACCGCTGGACCACACCCCCAGCACAGGGCAGGCAACACGGCTCTGCTTGTTGACCGGCCAGGGCTGCGTCTGGCCAAAGTGGCGCGCTTGGGTGTTGGCGCGATACCAGTTGAGCGCCGCTGTCAGTGCACCTGCGTACAGAGCAGCAGCAGCAGCAGCAGCAGCAGCCTGGGAGGGAGCTTGCTCAGCAACGGCGGCATGCTGCCTGCAAGAAGCAACAGTCTGTTTGGTGTGATTCTGTTGACGGAAAATAGCTCTGTGCTGCTTGCCCAGCGCGAGCAGTGCTTTGAATGCTGCACAGCTGCTGACACACAGGAGGTAGGAGGTCGCGCGCTGCCGTTACACCGCGGCAGCTGCTGCCATGCTGGCCTTGCCAGCTGATGCTGGCGCTTGCCCACCTGGCTGCGACAGTGCGCTGATGTACTGCTGCACCTGCTGCTGGCTGCAGCCCTGCCCCATGACCTGCTTGAACAGCGCCCAGCCATTTGCCGTCAGTGCTGCCTCAGCGCCAGGCAGCATGAAGAACAGCATGTACCACCAGTGCGCGCGCTGCCTGGGCTCCGCCGACGCACCCACTCCTGGCAGCCACCACAGCAGGCAGCACAGGCAGCAGCATGCACAACATCAGCAGCAGCCTGATGATGCTGAGAGATCGTACATATGCTCCACGTGCGCTGCATGCTGTTGCGAGTGAAGAGCAGCAGGCGATGCGAACATGCTGCTGCTTGAAGCAGAGTGGGTTTGTCAAGTTTGCCACATAACAATCCAGTGCATTTGAAAGGGTGCTGCAGCATCGCCCATTGCAGGTTTTCCTCATTGCGTGTGCTGTGCGCCCCCCACCTGGGTGGCCGACAGACAGCACCACCAGCCTGCTCACGCGCTGAGGGTGCTGCAGCGCCAGTGCCCAGGCAGTGGCAGCGCCCCAGTCATGGCCCACCACGCACGCCGCTTGCACACCCAGCGCATCCAGCACGTTGCACAGCACGCTGCACACATGCTTCAGCGAGTAGCTGCTGACGTCACTGGGCTTGTCTGACTGGCCGTAGCCGGGCATGTCAGGCACGATCACATAGTAGCCCGCTGCAGCCAGAGCAGCCACCTGCAGCAGAACCAACAGACACACACAGAGAGCGATGCTGAGCATGGAACATGCATGACGGCGCTGCTGATGGAGTACGCAGACCAGCTCAATGGGGAGTATGACCTGAAAATTGAGAAAACTGTCAAACCAGACACATCAAATTAGAAGTGGGTCTGCTGCTGTCTCTGCTGCTGCTGCTGCTGCTGCTGCTGCTGCTGCTGCTGCTGGAGCTGGTGCATGCAAAGTGTGTGTACTGTACCTGACTGTCCCAGAGCTTGCTGGAGTCAGGGAAGCCATGCAGCAGCAAAACAACGTTGCTCTTTGTGCAAGTTCCAGCAACACAGACAGCTATGTTGATGCCGCCTGCCCGCACAGATTTGGTGGAAGACGAATGCATGATGTGGAGCAGATGTGCAATGTTGATGCCACTGTGCCTGACGCTGGCAGGGTGGTGGCAGGCTGGTGACGATTTGATTGAGCTAGGACATTTCTTCAGCTTGCCTCTCCTGTCATCCAGGCTTTAGGCGGCCTCGCAGAAGCCTGAACCCCTCTGATAATTTCTGCTGTGTTACTGACGTGGCTTGCTGGCGATGGTGACACGGTTTGCCCCATAACCATGCATAGCGAGCCCGGCCAGTGTAAAAGAGAATGATAACTGCATCAGCTGTGCACAGGTCGCCTCAGCAACAGCCAACAAGGACGCCGGAGCGAGGAAGCTCTCCGCAACTGGAATACCACGCAAAAGAGACTGCAAGACATCGATTTCATTGGTGAGGCTTTGGATGAATGTGAAGTGGGTGTTCGGACAGGCAAAGCCTGGTGTCACCGAAGTGTGGCAGTGCTCGGGCCAGCAAGTTTCAACGAACTGCACAGACGTCCTTGGTGCACAGCACAGTTTAGATAATCTTATATATGTTAGTGTCACCGTTTTCGTGGAGCTCAGCCTGCCCCTGCAGCCATTCTGCAGTTTCGGCAGCAGCGAAAGCAATGTGCCAAGGCTGGTCTGCACAATCAACTGTTAAAAAGTCTAAAAATGTACATTCCAGGTGGTTAGGGACAGTGATCGTGATAATTGAGTATGATGACCCCGCGGTCTGGGTTGTTGGCAGAAGCTGCTGACCGTAAGGCTGCCGATGGGAGTCACGTTGCCCAGCAGAGGTACCTATCATAGGCTTTGAACGCATCTGTGCCTTCGCCCGTCGGCACAGCACTTCTGTATGTGCAGCCTGGCCATGCTGTCAGGACAGCACATCCAGCGCTAGATGCATAGATGTGCCAGCGCTGGCTAGCCAGCGTCCAACGCGCACACCGCACCTGCTCACTGCAGCGCTGGCACATCTATGCAGATGTCGAAAGAATCATGCATAATTCATATGATGTCGAAAGAACTATGCATAGTCATATGACGCCATTTATATATCTAGCTGCATGCAACAAGGCCGAAACCCATGCTTGGTGTAAGCACCATTAGCAATTTGGCCTACTAGGCCAAGGGTAGTGCGTGTCCAGTGCGCTTGTTGGTGCATGTTGGGGGCCAATGGCAGGACCAAAGGGGAGTTGGCAATCAACGCGCCACTTTGGTGCTGCAATAACTTTGTACTTCTGTCCTGTTGCTGTGCAGGTGCTGCTCAGTTTCTGCTGGGAACATCAAGTATGTCTACGCATGGCAAGCACGACAAAGCACTGTCAGCACGGGCTGCCAGGCTCCTGCTGCTGGTGCTAGCAGTTGCCGCGCCATCAGTGCAGGCTCGGCGTTTGACCATCGCCTGCAGTCCCTTTGTGTACCCCTGCCACTGCGGGCTGTGCCCGCACATTGTGGACTGCAAGACCAAGGTCAGCGCAGAGTGCTTCTGCGGCACTGCAGCCCCAGGCACCTACCCACACCCCGCTGACAGCAGCAAGTTCTGGATGTGCTCATTTGACAGCCAGGCGCTGGTCAGGTACGGCGTGGAGCTGGCCTGCCCCGCACGCCTGGTGTTTGATCCAGTGCTGAAGCTGTGCACCTTCCCAGCAGCAGCAGCGCAGGCAGCAGCCGCATCCCGCGGCGTGCCTGCAGCATCAGCGGCACAACCAGCTGCGGCGGTGCCCAAGGCAACAGCTGCAGCAGCTGGAACTGGAGCGTCAGCAGCGGTACCAGCAGTGCCTGCAGCCGTTGCCCCAGCCGCATCCGCCCAGAAGAGCCTGGCAGGCAGCACTGCTGTGGCCAGGCAGGCACCAGCCAAGCCAGCCAGCAAGGCCGTGATGGTGGAGCGGGCCCAGCTGCTGCACAGCCCTTGAGCAACCCTGTGTGGCATTCCCTTAATACACGTTCACAGCATCGTGACTATGATGAGCCAGGGGCGAAAAGCGGTGCTGGTGCAGCTGTGCGGCAAGGGTGCACTGCCAGACAGCTGCGTGGCATAAGCGGCTGGGCAGCTGGTTGCAACAGTATACCACAACAGGCAGCAATGCGTGCACATGAACCAGTTATGAGCGTACATACAATTGTACACAATAACCATTTCACTGCCGGTAATTCTTTTGCATTACACAGCTCTGGCAGGTTGTGCAGAAAGCAGTGGACTGCAGGCTGTGTGCAGGGTGCAGCAGTGTACTTTCAGATTCGCAATCGCATCAGCCTGCTGAAAACAATAGCCCATTGATGGGTCAGATATGCAGGGAGGCTGTGAAGACGTGCTCAGGCTGTTGTGCTGTTCTGCAGGCAGTGGGCATGCAGATTACATTGCTGCCAACAGCTGACAGCTCACAGCTGGCGCCGCCATGATCTGCATGACTACGGCCGTGGCTGGGATATGCCATGCGCTGTATAGTAGAGTTCGTTTACATTCTAGGGATGCATCCCAGCCTAATCCTATGCTCATTCAGTGCATTTCATGGTTATGCGGTGCTGGCGTCGCTAGCAGTATGTGCTGTTGTATGGGTGCTTCACTGCTTGGGCAGTTTGTCAGCTAGCTGCAGCCTCATTGTGTGCGCCAGCACAGTGTGCTGCGTGTGGTACACGACAGCACGCTTGCCTGAACAGTATTCTCTTGACTCTGCTGTGCCAGGCATCTTTATGTTTCAGCATGCATACAGCACACGCATGTTTGAGGGTTGAATGCCTTTGATGCCCTGAGGCAGCCACAAACTGGTGGCATTGGAGTAGCATTGACGACAAGCTGACTGCCTGCATTCCAACAAGACTGCATATATCATCGTATGCGACAGCGAGTCGTGGTCAGCAGTACATACGCTTGTCTTGCAGCGTGCACCAGTACCTCCCGTCATGAGGCTGGTATGCACAAGATGGACAACGTTTTTGATGCATTCGTTGTGACGGCCTCCTCCCAGGCACAGCACAAACGCTGATGGCTGCATGAGCGCGGTGGTTGGTGGAACCACCTGTGTCTGTGTAGCAATGTGTGGCACATGACCTGGTCATGGTTTGATACTGTGCATTGTTTTCATCAGCATTTCAGCATGCAGACCTCGTGCCTGCCCAGCTGCACATCACCAGCCTGATCACCGCAGCACGCATGTAGATTGCTGCCAAATGTGTGCACATGAGCATTCTGCGCATGTGAAGTCAAAGCAGGAAGTTGTGTTGCAAAGGAGTTGATGTACCCGGGGTACTGGGCAGCAGCCTACACACTGTCGGCGTGCTTTATCACAAGCCTCAGGGGAAGTGGCTTCGTTGAGGGCACCCAATCCTTGGCCAACAGTAGTACCTGGAGCCAGAGCACAGCACATATCTAGGTGGGATTGGCACGCGGTGGTTGCATGGTCCCCTCCTGGTCTAGCGGTGCACATGAAGTGTACAAGGCCCTGGCTGTCAACTGATGTCACTCGAGTCAAGGATCCCTCACTGCAAATGTAATGAAGCAATGGAATGATAACCAGAATACTGCAACTTTTTCGTGTCAAGCACGTTTGCTCTGGGGCCGCAATGTCTTGCATCCCCGCCTGCGCTGCTTGGCCCCAGGTCCTGCGTGTGCAGGCGAACCAACAGCAGCAGCAGCAGCAGCACCCAGCGCTCACTGAGCGCTGGCAGCACCCTGCCACCTTACAGAGGGGCGGTGCTTGCCGGCAACAGTGAGATCTTGAAAAAACAGCAGCAGATGTAATTCTTTCCTTATGACATCAGCCTGCAGCTAGCCGTAATTGCTCTTTAGCGAACGATATGCCAGGGACCTGAACACTGTTCATGCTCCAGGCATGCGCCGTTACTCAGGACATGTTGCATGTCATGAGTGCCCTCACAGCATCATTTCTGGCGCCCCGTGAACTGCATGAACAGAACAGCTGTCGATCCTGGTCAATGCCGTTGACAGCACGCAGGTTTAGCTTGGTGCAATGTGAGCAGCAGAACGCTTGAGCCCGGGAGGTGCAGCACCGCTTGCTGGGCAGCTTGTAGCGTCTCGCGGTCGCCTGCTCGACGCTTTGCTACAGGCATAGTGCAGAATGGCTGCTGCGAGTGCACAAGTTCCCTGCTTGGACACGAAGCAGCTTGGCGGGAAGTGCGAGCTAGAGGAAGCGCCCAATACGACACGAAACAGAGCAGCACAATGCCAGGCTTCGCTTGTTGTGAAAATGCCGATGCTGGCGAGCACACAGGACGCTGCAGAGCTGCTGCTTGAGAAGGGGCCAGTAGCAGAGGTGAGCAGCAGCAAACACAGCAGCTGTCCAGCAGCAGATGTCATGCAGTTGCAGCCAGTGCACCAATGTGGTTCTTGCTTCAGGTGTATGATAGTCTCCAACATACTGATGTTCACGTCAGGTATACCAAATGTGCACGGCTTGCAGGAGGTGGCACGTCTGTACTACACCAGGCTGCTGGAGGACACCATTTGGGCATGCCCTGCTGGCGCTGCGCTGGACCTGGCCATGTCAACATTGGGACTCACCACCAGCAATGTGTTGTCACAGACAAAGGTGCGACCCATGCTGTGGTGGCAGCAGCATGAGCAACAGCAGCTGCTGCAGCAGCAGCAGCTGTATGCGCCAGCAGCACGCCAACACGGATGACCATTTGCTGTGGGTGTGCGATCACCAGGGTTACAGCTGAAACGATAATAAAAAACTGACAACAGCAGCGACAACGGCACAGCAGCATCAGAAACAACAGCATCAGCAAGCTAACCTGTCACAGCTGGATGACGCCACAATGCCTGGCGCTGCCTTTTGATTGCAGGTGGTAGGCGGCATGCTGCAGGTGGCAGGCTCTGCGCCCTCTGCCCCACAGTTGCCTGTCGTGCTGCCACCGGAGCAGGTGGCCCTGCTGCGCTCTTTGCAGCCCATGGTCAAGCAGCAGCAGCAACAGCAGTGCTCACAACGCAGCACGACAGACCTGCACCTTCAGGTGGGCAGCACAGATAGCCCCGCCCTATTGATGGTTATGTTGTACGCAGCGCTTGTGCTGACGCGGCAGCTGATAGCCTGCGTGTGAAGGACAAGTAATCGCAGCTCAATTGCACAGAGAGCATGCTGCTGTTAAATACTATGCAACACAATGAATTGCACATCCTCCTGCGCCTGGATTGACACTGGAACCTGCGTGTGTGTTGCCTTGCGCAGGACGAGTTTGACAGGCTGCTGCGTCTGCACACATACCCATACAGCTGCCAGCGGCTGCTGAGCAGGGCTTGCCCAGCAGCGCAAGCAGCAGCGGCAGCAGTTGCGCGTCAAACCGCTTCACAGCGTGATCCCAGCAGCGCCAGTAGCAGCCATGCCAGCAGCAACTGTGACCATGCTCGTGCAGCAGCTGGCTCTCTTAACACTGGTGCTGCTGGCTGCTGCTGCAGCTGCTCACTCAGCAGCCAGCCAGGGCGCTGCACTGAGCTCTCACCAGATTTATGGCTGGAGCTGTCACAGGTCAGCATACGCAAGGGCCAACAAGAGGGCGCACCAGATTATACATGTAGCTCAATTGCTTCACAACTTTGTATTTGCATCCCAGGCCATGCAAGACTGCCTGTGGCTCAGCACCTGCGCTGTTGGCACTGCACGCCGGCTGCTGCAAACACGCTGTTGTAGGGTATCGACATGTGTGCTTCAGACTGTTGCTCCTTTTTTGCTGACACATGTGTTGTGGCTGGTGCATCACAGGAGCTGCAGGTGACGCCTCGATCAGTCATGGCAGCACAGCAGCGCTTCACCAGCAGCATGCTCAACAATCTTTCACAGCACCAGTCCAGGGCACTGGCCAGCTGGGGGGTGGGGGCTGAGGAGCTGCAGGCTGTGGGCCAGCTGCTGCAGTCAGAGCCTGTTCTCAAGCTGGGCCTCACACTGCTGTACTACCTGTACACAAGGTGAGCACGCCGCTGCTGGCTCGGCTATGCAAGACAGCTGCGGCAGTGTTTGACTTGCGTGTGTCCACATGCACATCCCACTGCAAGGTATGCTGACCATCCTTGTTTGCTGGTTGGCTGGCAAATTCTGCAATCACTCTTGCAGGTACTTCATTGAAGGCAGCTTCCTGCCTCCAGATCTGGTGCAGCATTTGAAAGTGCAGGCAGGCAGCCACGGTAATGGCCTGCAGGCCGCCAAACGCCGCAGCACGCTGTTGCCAGCGCCATCCAGTGGCGCAGTGCTTTGCCCAGCAGCAGCTCCAGAGGCAAAAGTAGCAGTTGCGGAAGATGCCGACCAACCTGATCGCTGGGACCTGGGTGTTGTGGCACTGCTGCAAGGTAAAGCACTTGAAGCAGAAAAGCAGCATCGCCAACAAACAGCAGCACTGGCAAGTGCTGCTGCTGCCTGTGCCCCCATCCATGTGCGCATGCGTTTGCCTCACAGTGCTGCAACTGCGCAGCAGCCGCAGCCGCATCTGCGTTCTGGGGTGTCAGCTGGCCCTGCGACAGGTGATAGGCACCCATTTGTCGGACACAGCAACAGCGGTAGCATGTCTTCTGGCTCAGGGCCAGCACTGCAGCATCAGGAGTCCAACTGCAGCAGTAGGAGCCGATCTTCTTTTGTTGGTTCAGTCGCCAGCTACCAGCAGCAGCGTGGGGTGGCGCAGCACCAGGCGCAGCTCCTGTCATGTGCATCACTCGGCGAGCTGCAGGCTTGCCGCATGTGGGCCATGCTGCGGCAGTGGGAAGACCTGCGGGGGCTGATGTCACAGTGAGTTGCAGTGTCTTGCATCATCATGATCTGTTGGATACCAGCAGCCAGACATCAACTGCAATGCTGCATGAATTTCGCTGGCCATCAATCAAAGCTCTAGATTCTGCTATGCAGCTATTGTGCACATCTCCAGCTTTGCTGCATATGTCTACCTATGGCACAGTCACAGCGTGTGCAAACACGATGCAGTCCTGCTGTTTTTGGGTGTAGGGAAGCTGCCTCCATAGTTTCAACCCCCATTTGCCATCTCCGTTCGTCATGTGCTTTGCAGGTCCAACCAGGGGGCGGCGTTTGCCCTGCCTGTGGCTCTGCTGTCCATGGCTGACCTGGTGGAGCACACTTTCAGCTCTCACTTCCCAGCATGGTCACGCAGCAGCTCAGGTGTGCATGTGCTGCACGAGCTGGCAGCTGCGCCCGCACAGTTGTTTGACCCACAATGCAGCTACAGGTCGATTGCAGTGCTGGCTGGCAGCCCAACAGCAATCCTAGTGCGACAGCAGCATGATGTTGGCCCAGTGGCGGTGGCGGGAAAGCGTAGCAAGCACCATGCAGTGAGCAGCGTGGTTGCAGCTGCCATCGGGGTCGAACAAAGGACTTCAGGAGCAGGGCGTATGCCATGTGCTGCTGGGTTTAGACAGCAACCTGGCTCATTACATGCATTGCCAAGGCATCAGGCAAAGGAGCAACAGCACAGTGTGGTCAAAGACGCTGCGTCAGCTGTGCATAGAGCAGCTGCGCTGAAGATCAGGGGACATGTTATGCGACGCTGATGACTGACATTGGCAGGGTGCTAGCAGAGCTGGGCATGTTCAGCTTTCTGCAGCATCATTCAGTGCTTCTGCGCATGTGGTTGCGTTTCAGCCAGGATTCGGCTTTTGTTTTCCATTGTTGCAGCTGGTGGGGCTGGGCTGGCATTAGTCCTGGGCTCCTGCAGACATGTTATATCAAGTTTGTAACCCAGCTGTGCAGAAAAGGAGATGTGAGCAGCAGAAGAACAGCTATCTTATGCTTCGCACGCCGAGCTTTGCCCACATCAGCCAGATGTTCGCCAGCAGCACCCGAGTTGCAACAGGCGCAAAACGCCACTTCCCGCTCTTCTTACGTGCGTATTGTTGAACGCAAGCAAATCATTGTACCACCGATAGATGTTTCAAAAAGGCTTTGTTTTTGCTCTACCGTTCAGCAGAACCATCCTGGCAGGATGGATGACCCAGCAGCATCCTTCAGCAGCTCAGGCCCGGCTGCGTCCAGCTGCGACCCTGCAGCGCCACGGAGCCAAATACCAGAGCTGGCAGTTGGAATCAGCAATAAAGCTCAGATAGGTGTCGAGCAGGACACGGAAGCAGATGAATCTGTACCTGCCTCCCCCATTACTGTCAACACCATGCAGCAGCTGTTGAAGCGGCCATTTGCTGATGTGCTCAAGGAGATTACAGCAACAATGCAGGTAAGTGCTGCTTAAAAACATCTAATACTCTAGAAGGTTTCTCAGGTGTTGTTTACATGTAGATGGCGCACACACTGTGACTGCAGCTGCACACTGTTGTGTAGTACTCCCGGCAGCTAGCTACTTGCTCCAGCGCCGGAGTCAGCTATGCTGATCATGCAACATTATGTCACTACACAGCAGTGAACGTGACAGATTTGGCGTGAATCACTCAACTATCTGCACAAAATGCACGTCTATTCTCCAACACCTTCGCCACAACATGCTAGCTTAGCACATGGCTGCAAAGCAGTAATGTACAGTTATAGTTATGTACAGTTACAGTTGTGGGGTTGCAAGCCGGTATGGTTCATGCATGAACATTGTAGTGTGCAGACTACAATGTACCAGCTCGCCGTGACAGTGATACATGCCTGGGCTTATGCATGCACTGCGCAGTTCAAGGCGGGCTCCTTATAATAGTAGTGCCCCAACACAGCAGTGCCGCTTCATGAACACCACCTGTCCTTGTTGTGCTGCTGCTTGACATCCAAACCCCAGCTCAAGTCTACGGCTCATGTGGCTGCAGAACAGCTGCGTCACCTGCTACATCACGACTCATCACACCATGCTGAGGTTGTCACGTCGCCGGTCATGGGGCTGCTGGTGTCGCTGGTGCGTGAATCGCCAGGGCTGCCCGCATCAGGCAGCGCTATGGCAGTGCTAGCAATGCTGGCGCTGACGCCTCAAGGCAGGGAAACCCTCAGAGCAGAGCAAGCAACAATCGCATCCCTGAAGTAAGTCCAGTGTTCATGCAGTTTTCATATACCTGCTGACTTATTTGTTGCACCTGACGTTACATTGATGCCATTGCAATGTGTTCAGCATGCGTTTGCGGCTAGATTTTGCTTTCTTGCCGTACTGCACATACGCATCTGTTGTCATGGCAAACAACACCTGGCACATGTGATTTCACTACTCCAACTGCTGCTACTGTGCATGCGTTCCACAGGTTCCTGCACATCAAGGGCGTCTTGCAGAAGCCCAATGCAGAGGCAGCTCTGATGCTATTGCAGAACGCCAGTTGTGACAGGCTAACTCGGCAAGCATTGCACAAAGCAGAAGCCCTTCCCGTGCTGCTTGAGCTGCTTGTCAGCAATGCCAACTTGTTGAAGGTGCAACCAAGGCTGTCGGGACCATTGGCAGGATTTCTCAGCAACATGGTGGTGGGTGACAGTGACAGCAACACAGCAAAGCAAGCGTTTGTGAGGGCTGGAGGCATTGAAGCAGTCTGCAAGGTGAGATGATGACTGCAATGACAACAAACGTGCGACTGAATCAGCTTGTTTTGTGGGCACATCTGAAGGTTAGTTTATGTGTTGTTGACGTAGAGATAGCATCACTTGCATGTAAGCAGGCTAATATTGTGAAAAAGGCACCCGGTCTGCCGTGGTTAGTGCACTACCGTTGCTCACTTACCAACTGATAAAGTGGGAAAGTGTACCATGGAGGTAGCCAGCAAACAAATGCATCGCACATTGTCAATGTGTCAAAAGGTTGTGAAACATGCACAACAATGGTCCAAACACCTTCTCGTTCATCCCTCAACACCAGGTGCTCTCAGAATGGGGCCGGTACGACCGGGCGCCAGCAACTCAGAGGCTACAACTGCTGCTGAGCGAGGTGTCATCAACTCCTCAATACACAATGCGTGTACAAGAGTTGGCCGGGGGCAATGCCATGCTAGCAGGCGGGCAACCTGGCAGCAGCAGAGCCGCACCCACCGCACCTGGAAGCACTTCTGGCGCAACAGCATTGCTGGGCAAGGGAGTTCCGCTTGGTACACCACGCATGCCAGCCTCTGATAGGATCACATCTGAGGTATTGAAGCACACACCTTCTGATGATGAGCCACACATAGACTATTGAGACCATGCAAATGTACGCTGCAAAAGTGGTCAGGTGTTGCCAGGCAAGCACGCCTTGTCACATATGGCCAGATTATGCGGTTATACATACCATACGGCGCCAATGCATTTTTATTGTACGATAGCTTGTTTGAGGTGTGACGTCATAACATCAGTGATGCACACGTATGGTGGGTGACTTACAAGCGGCGCTACGTAGTACGTCAACGTTGCGGCAGAACCACTGTTGCACGCAAAAGGAGGGTGACTTGCAGTAGGCGTGCGTTGGCGGTGCAACACTTGTGTTTCCTTGTAGAGGATACGCAGACCGCTCAGGGTGAAATGCTACACGCTCTTTCCAAACATACACAACCTTGTCGAGCTGCACCGTAGCTCATGAAATACACTGTGTGGGTCAGCCAAGTAGTGCACGTGCATGCAAGTGCACTTGCAGGTTGCCACCAACAATTGTCTATCACTTGTGCTCGGGTGTTTATTGTGCGCAATGTTTATTGTATGGACAACAACCAGGGGTGGTCCCGGACTAATAGGCTATTGCTGATAATCTGCAACTCCAGTGACCTGGCTGCCGTTTGTTGCGTGATTAAATAGGCATGCCTCATGTCTACCATGCCCACATGGCCACGTGATGATCGCTTTTTTGAATACCAAAGGCGTAACAGTTGAGAACTGTTGAGCATCCTCTAAACTTGTAGGAAGTATTCATCACGCATGCCGTGTCAAAAAATCACAATGCTGAGGCCATCAAATCATCAACATCTTCTTGTCAATTTCAACGCAGCTCGAGCGCGTCACACCGTCGCGCTCTCACGAATGTAACAGTAACATCAGTAGTAACGTTAAGAGTCCATTTACCCAAAGTCACCGCGTCACCCGCGTTTGCCCACGTTGCCCGAGTATGCCAGCACTTCCTCAAGTTTCTCTCATTCGCATGCGTTTGTTCAACACATCTCCCCACCTTTCCATGCTTTTTTCCACTCCTTTCCACGCATCATTGTTGCATTTCCAGTGTTTGCCCACATTGCCCATCCTACTCCCCGCCACGCCCGCTTACCTGTATAGTGCCCGCGTCCGCACTGGCCAGGTACACCGCAGGTTGCCCGCAACTTGACCACAATTCGACCCGCAAGCGTCCGCGCAAGTTACCGGGGGTTTGAGTACTAGCGCGAGTACCGCACTGGCAGTGCAGCGAGTACTCAGC
>RWJK01000018.1:0-34439 GCA_004335835.1 Scenedesmus sp. ARA3
CAGCGGTACTCCGCCTCGTCGGTGTTGATGTCGATGGTGTTGGGGCAGTAGCTGCAAGGGGGAGGCAGTGAAAGACCAGCAGAAACACAGTGGGGCATAGCTTAGAAGGGCGGCACATGGGTGCAGCTGGCTTCTCGCGCCTCAGATCGGCACAAGACTGCCTGCATCCGCGGGTGCTGGGGTTTGGAACGAGTGCCCCTTGGCATCAGCAGCGACACGTAATGGCCAACAGCCAGCTGCACAAAGCAACCCACACAGCACGTGCAAGCAGTGTCTGCAGCAGCGTTCAGCAATGACAGCAAGCCGCAAACACTGCTTCACTTGGCGGGGTCCGCCAGCAGCGGGAAGGACTTCTGTGTGGGGCTGTAGTGCAGCAAACAGACACTACGCGTTCCTAAGCAAAACTGTTACCCGCACTCATCACAACTGCCTTGCTGCATTGTTACTCACTTGGCGGGGTCTGCCAGCAGTGGAGAGGGCTCCTGCGTGGGGCTGTAGCGCAGCAAAGATACACTACGCTTTCTGAGCACAGCTGCCTTGTCACTTTACTACTCACTTGGCGGGGTCTGCCAGCAGGGGGAAGGGCTCCTGCGTGGGGCTGTAGTGCAGCAAATCGACAAACAACCTCGATAATTACAGCCGCCTTGTTGCATTGTTACTCACTTGGCGGGATCGGCCAGCAACGGGAAGGGCTCCTGCATGGGGCTGTAGTGCAGCACGCCAACATGCAGCCTCACTGATTATAGCTGTCTGTGCTGCGTTACAACTCACTTGACGGGGTCGGCCAGCAGCGGGAAGGGCTCCTGTGCAGGGCTTCAGTGCAGCAAACAGACAATACGCTTTCCTGAGCACAGTGTCTTTTACCCGATCATTCTGGTGAACCAGGCGCATGCTAACAAACACTCACTTGGCTGGGTCTGCGAGCAGCGGGAAGGGCTCCTGCGTGGGGCTGTAATGCAGCACGCCCACATGCAGCGGGATGCGCGTGCGCAGCCCTGTGGGGCTGGCAGGCTGCTGCAGCTGGCCCTCCACAGGCATGCTCAGGCTGCGGTCCAGTGAGGGCTTTTTGGTGGCAGCGGGAAGTTGTTGGGGGTGGGGCGGCGCGCCGCCTGCGCTGCTGCTGCTGGTGGTGCTGCCGTCGGCGCCGGTGGACGACAGGCGCGGGTGCCACTGCAGGCAGCGGGTGGAAATAACAACGGCAGCAACAACCTTGGTTTGTTGATGACCGCTTGATTTTACGGAAGAGCAAGTTGTTTGAAGAACGAAGTGCACTTGCATTGCAGCGCACGAGAGCGCGCAGGTCTGCATGGCTGCGCACACCGCTGTTTGGGCCAACACGCATACATGTGCCAGCACAAAAACCAAGACACAGCTAGGCCCCGCCATTTCCCGCACCTGCTGCTGCTGCTGCGAGGCTGCGCTGGCCGCCGCGCTTCTTCCAGAAGGCAAACGTGGGATCACGTGCGCACCCGCAAAACAAAAGTTAACCTCTCCGCACCACGCACCTGCTGCTGCTGTGAGGCCGCGCTGGCCGCTGCGCACATCACCAACAGGCAGATCACAGGCAGATCACATGCATCGTGGCTCATGATGATGCATGTGCTCGCGTGCATACCCACAAAACACAGAAATCCCTCTCTGCCGCACCTGCTGCTGTTGCGAGGCCGCGCTCGCCGCCGCGCGCTGCTGCGCCTGCTGCTGCGCCTGGCAGCCCACCGCCACAAACTTCTCCACCCACGACACGCGGTCGCTCATGTCGCGGATGGCGGGGCCGCGCACCTCGCCGCCTGCAAATGGGGCGCCCATGGAGAAGCGCTCCACAAAGCGCGCCCGCACCTGCAATCATCAGAAAAATCAATGATTCAAACGTCGCATACACGTCTCACAATAAAAGCCTGCACAGGCACAAGTAGCGCGCAGAGGGTGAGCGTCTGAGCAGAGTTTGAGCACTGAAGCAGCAGTTGGGGGCAGCACCTCACCACCCGCGAATGGGGCGCCCATGGAGAAGCGCTCCACAAAGCGCGCCCGCACCTGCATGCATGGGCAGTGTGTGGCAGAGTTTGAGTTGTGAGAAGTACGTGGCTATAGCAGCAGCAGTGTGTTGCAGCACGGCTGGCGTGTTACAGCACAGTTTTGCTGCAGAGGTGTGTCCTGCACAGCCACAATCGCTGCACCAGAAAGCAGGAGACCTGAAAGATTACTGAGAGTCACGAACAGTGCTCCTGCACCACACCACACCATATCAGCTGGCAGGTGTCCCATCCGCGCCCCAACTAAAAACTCCACCTTTGTCGAGGCGCTCTCATGCAGCACCCTGCTGTTCTGCCGCGACACAGCGCCCTCGCCGTCTGCTGCGTTGGCTGCTGCCGCCCTTGCATGGCCTGCTGCCACGCTGCTTGCTGTGGGCACGTGCATTGGGTGCACCTTGAGGAATGCGCCCACCGCGCCCAAAAAGCCCTCATGGCGCAAAAATAGTGCAGACATCTCACCCTGCATGCGGCAGAAATGGCATTTCAGCCCGTGTGACAGCAGACGAGGTGTGGCTGCAGGCAGGCAGTTTGTAAGAGTGCGTGCATGCACTTTGAGGAAAGCGCCGACTGTGCCCAAGAAGCCCTCATGCCTCAGGAACAGAGCTGACATCGCACCCTGCGTGTCACCAACAACACAACAGAGCAATTGTGATGCTGAGTTGATACGATCAGCATGACTTCCTACATCAAACATGCTGCAGAGCAGAGCGTAGGCGTGGTGACTTGAAAGTTCTTGAGCACAGCGCTGTGCTAGCACAGCACCGTCATAATAAGGGAACCGCAGCTGCCCATGACCAGCCAGCCCCAGCTGCATCATGAAGAAAATACGAAGAGACAGGGAAGTTCAATCTGAAGTGCACCTGTGACCAGAACTTGATCGCGAAGCTGATGGTCTCCATGGTGTAGGGGTGGCCGCGGATGAAGAAGCCACCAAAAAACACACGCTTCAGGTCGTAGCGCTTGGCGTGCATGTAGGCCAGCTGCCCGATGTTGTACGCCACCATGCGGCACAGACTCATGGCCACGTCTGCAAGCAAAAACGCCAGCAGCAGCACGCCGCACAGGAGAGTTGCTGTAACAACTACACAAGCATCTGACCCCGCTCAGCTTGAAGGATGCCTGGGCCATCCCGTGTTTTTTGATCATGCCAGCTGCATCATGCGTGCTGGAGATCCGCGCGCCAACAGAAGGGCAGTACAAGCAGGGCTTGGGCCATCCCTTGAGAACTCCTGACACTCCAACCCCAAGTCCCCACACGCCAGCCCACCTGCGGGGTTGTAGTCTGCCAGCTCCTGCTCCTGGCCCACCACCTTGCTTGCTGGAGCCTCGTTCAACCCTCCCCAACCCTCAACCCTCACTACCCCCAGAACACACCTGCAGGGTTGTAGTCGGCCCACCACCTTGCCTGCTACAGCCTGGCAGCCCTGCCTAAACCCTCCCTGGACCCCCAACCCCCAAGCCCCCCAAGCAAGCAAGCAAGCAAGCAAGCAAGCAAGCAAGCAAGCAAGCAAGCAAGCAAGCAAGTAAGCGCACCTGCTGGGTTGTAGTCGGCCAGCTCCTGCTCCTGCCCCACCACCTTGCCGAAGCTGCTGGCAATGGTGGAGGCGCTGAGGCCGATGCTGCTGTAGTCGCGCCCGCCATAGATGTCACCCACCAGCATGTCCACCTGCACAAGTCACCAGTCAGGTCATTGTTACAAAGCAAGAGTGCTGGCAGGGTCTTGGCGGCAGTCTTGCACAGTCACCCCCACCGTGCAAATCATTCGTCCAGCAGCCAGACCTGCTGTCCTACCGGCAAGATCTGCTCAGCCTGCAGGCGAGTGCTGCTCTCCTGCAAGCACGACATGCTTTTCTACAAACAAGCAAAATATGCTGTCCATTTAGCAAGACCTGCTTTCCTGCAAGCCAACCAGCCGCTCACATTGGCGTGATTTCCATGCATGCTCAACGCATACCGAACCCCCCTAGCCTTGACTGCTCACTGCATACCGTTGCCCCAACTCACGTTGGCGTTGTTGCCCTGCATGCTCAGCTCCAGCATTTCGTCAAAGTCGCGCCGCCCTGTCAGCAGCCGGCACAGCCCCCAGAAGGTGCCGCCGCCCACGCTGCTGCCGCTCACGCGCGTGTGCTGGCCCTCGCCTGGCCCATCCACGCGGATGATGGACACGCCGCTGCCGATGTTGACCAGCAGGTAGGGGAATAGCTCCGCATCAACAGCTGTGGGGGATAGAAAACAACAGCACATGCAGTATGGCACGAAAACAATGCTTAGCCGAGCTGCTACCCTATGCTTGATCATGCGGCAAAGGTGAATGCCACAGGTAGTCCTTGCCGTCGTCGGCAGTTGCAGTGGCAGTGAACCGCATGTAGGGGAACAGCTCAGCATTGACATTTAGAGTGAAAGGTTGCAAGCAAAGTGCAGGCAGCACAAAACACCGGGGGTGATCAGATACCTGTTGCTGTACTCAAAAAATAACTGCAGCTGAGTTACATAAGCACCCTAATCGCTGTTAGAGGTTCCAGCTGCGCATAGTCCGGCTCATGTGCCGCAAGATTTCTGCCCCTGCTGTCACGCACTACTCGGCTGCGTTCAACATTGAACACAAAATTCATTCCCGCCTTAATCTGCTTCACGCCTGCAGCCCTGCATGTGCCCACTATGCCACTGCACCCCCGCCCCCGCGCCACTCACAGGAGCAGGGCACGAACTGCGCCTGGCCCGCCTCAAAGGCGAAGGCCTCGTGCGTGATGGTGCGCAGCAGGAAGTTGCAGCCGCCCACGGCACAGCCGATCTCGTCCTCACGCTCCAGCACCAGGCCCAGCCGCTGCCGGAACACGTCTGCAGCATTAGATTGCGCGAGCGGCAGCATTTACCAACATTGGGTGGGCGATTGTCACAATCAAGCCAAGGCAGCATAACCGCCGTCCTCACGCTCCAGCACCAGGCCCAGCCGCTGCCGGAACACGTCTGCGGATGCAACAAAGAAAAGGGAAGAGATGGCACAGGGTGATGTGGGGTGACACTAAGGTTCGATCTCGTCCTCGCGCTCCAGCAGCAGGCCCAGCCGCTGCCGGAACACGTCTGCAGGGGCAATGACACAACGACGGCTGCTGTGTTGACACCAGTTGCGCATGGAACGCGCTTACGGCAGACTTGGCAGGCATCTGTCAATGCTGAAACATGCACAACGGCACACAGAGACAAGAAAGAGGAGTGTACTGGCGGCATCCACAGTCGTGCAGCCACCCGCACAACCCCGAAATCCTGCAGCAACGCACGACGACACACACACACACAAAACACACAAAAGCACCCGCAGCCAGCTTTTGCACGCGCGACATCCGACAGCAAGCATCAGTGCGCGTGCCACCGCGTTAAATGCCGCTCGCACCTGCGGAGCATGTATGGCATGCAGCAAGTAACACCTTGTCCCGCAGAACCCCACCCACCGAGCTGCGGCACGTGGCTTTGACGCGCACCTCCCTGCTGCTGCCGCCGCGCAGCGTGCTGCGTAGATCGGATGAAACACTGCTCACAGCAGCATTGATACATGCAGCACGCACCAGTGCGCCAACCCGCAGGCAGCGCGACACGCGCATTAGCACAGCATGATGCATACAAAATTCCATCAGTTTGCCCTGGTGCAGCCCAGCACGCACCTGCAAAGCGCACCGCGCCGCCTCCCGTGGCCTTGACGCGCACCTCCCTGCTGCTGCCGTCCCTCAGCGTGCAGCGGTGCAGGCCCTTGGCCTGGATGAAGTCCAGGCAGTCGTCGATGCGCGCGGTCTCAAACTTGACAAAGTGCATGCGGCCTGCGGGAACAGATGCAGACAAAGCGGACACACACAATCGATTGGATGCCGGCGGTACTTTCAGTTGCGCGCGGTCTCAAACTTGACAAAGTGCATGCGGGGGTGCAGGGAATGAAAGCAAGCAGGTCTGAGCTGTGCAACTTGGCGCTGTGGTTCTTTGAGAAACGCGCAGCCTCAGACATGACAAACTTTGTCACTGGGTGATGCGGCCTGTGCCGGCAGGAACAGGCACAACCCGCGAAAATTTGTGTGGCGCGCGACTCTGAAACTGACGAAGTGGATGCCGCGTAGGCGCAGACACAGACAAAGCGGATGCGCGCGGTAATCGAGCGGCGAAAGGTCATTGACTTGACACAGTGCATGCGGCCGGCGCGCAGACACAAACCAAAAGCTTGCGCGCGGTGGTCGTAGTGGCAAGCGATCTCAAACTTGCCAAAGTATTTAATAAAGTGCATGCCGCTAGCAGGGGAGGAATTGGACAAAGAGGACACACAAAGTGGTTGTTAGTTGCGCGCGGTTTTAGAAACGAAACAGTGCATACGGCCTGCGCGGAGACAAACCAGAAACATGTGCGTGGTTATGAGTTGCGCGAGTCACGAACTTGACACAGTGCATGCCGCGGGTAATAGCGCAAATGCATGCGCGTGATTGTATGAGTTGCGCGGGGTGACAATGTGACAAAGAGATGCCGCATGCGCGCGGACACAGTCAAAGGCATTCTCGCGGTTGCATTGGCGTGCAGGCTCGAACGTGACAAAGTGCATTCAGCCTGCGCGCAGATACAACCAAATGCATGCGCGCGTTTGGTTGAGTGGCGCACACATGTCAATTTCACACAGTGCATGCCGCCTGCGTGATAAAACACAACTAATTGATACGCGCAGTTGCTTCAGTTGTGCGCAACCTTCAACTCCACATCGTGCATGCCGCTTGCGCGCAGGCACACAAACAACGGATGCGCGCAGTCTTAAACTTGGCAGGGTGCATGTGAGTGCGGTCTCAGACTTGACAAAGACAGGTGCAGCAACACACAAGATCGATGCACGTTGTTTCAGTGGAGTGCGGTCTCAGACTTGACAAAGTGTGCGCGGCCTACAGGGCACAAAACAAACACTACAGATGCGCGCGGTTACTTGGGATTCAGCGGTTGCAGACTTGACACAGTGATGCAGCCTGGTCAGGCAATGGAGCGCATGCGTGGCCTGAACATCCCGGGTTTGCAGGCAGTTCCCGCATGCCAGGAACCTGAGCTTGCAGATAAGTGCGCTGCTGTTCCTGCTGCTACTGCCGCTGCTGCCGCTGCTGCTGCTGCAACACACGTCAGCCTGCGCCACAGGTCACGCACCGCCTTTGTGGCCATGCCCTGAACGCTGCCCCCACCACAACCAAGACACACGCGGCCGTTGCTGCTGCTCTGCAACACAGAGGCTCCCTCCCCCACCCCACCCCATACGCACCGCCTTTATGATGGTGCCCGTGCCCCGGCCGCTGCCCTCCAGCACTGCTGCCCGCCAGCCCCGCCGCCTCCGCGCTGTCTGCTGCATCTGGGCTGAAATACACCAGCTTGATGAGCGAGCCGCCAATGTCCAATGCGATGTGGCGCACATAGGACGCCTCCTGGTGAGGCAGCACGATGCTAGGGGCACCGCGGGGAGCTGCTGCGGCAGCGCAAACAATAAAGGCTTTGGTTGGTGATGAGGCAGTAACAGTGCAGCGCGCATGCGGCAAGGGAGTGTTCTGGGTAAGAGTGGTGGACACAGGAACAGCAGCAACGACTGCTGTGGCACGCTGCATGCGCCAGCTGTGCGCTAAGATGTGGCAAGGACTGTAGGCCACACTGTTAAGCGGGTGGCTGCTCATACAGCAGCACTGCATGATGATGCATTGTATGATGATGGTGCATTTGCTGCTGACACCGTGCCGTGGTACGAGGGCTCAGCAGCCAATGATTGCTCAATTTTTCTGCGCAACAACCTTGGCGCACTGCTGCTGACAGCAGTGGGTAGCTGCCCAAGACATTGCTGATGACACCAGCAACAACGACGCGGGCCTGACAGTTGCTGCCAACTGCTGAAGCCTGTTGTGTGCAGCTGCATGTTGTTGCTGCTGGTTCACGCTGAGCATATGGGCTGCTGTGTGGAGGCCACGGGTATGCCTGAGTATGCGCAGCAGGTGAAGAGCTGCTTGCAGCAGCCACTGGATACAAGCAACCGTTGCAGGAGACACACACCCTGCGGCTGGCGCTTGTTGAATGGCATGCAACAGAGCAGGCATGTCAGCAGCATTGCTATAACGTCCTTGCTGCGGTATCTGGAGAGCTACGTAGGAATGTAGTTCGTGTTGCTGCCTCAGCTGCAGTGTTGCTGCTTTTAGGGTTGCAGGACTACAGCATCCCGCTAGCTGGTGTTGCTGCAGAGAGCTTGCTGCCATGGCTGTGTAAAGCAGTGAAGAACACACACTGCAGAGCACATTGACTGCTGTCACCAAATGTGTGCTTCCTGCAAGCATGCTGCTGCCCAAAAATATGCATATGCCCTTGCTGCTGCTGCTGCTGCCAGCAAGGCCGCACCTGGCTCTCCAGGATAACTGCTGTCCCTGATGGACGCGCCAGTGAGGTTCAGGGCTGTCGTGCTGGGCCTCGTAATCAGTTCCTGTTCCAATTCTTCATCCTGTTCCGTGCCCTCACGGCCTTCTGACGCTTCTGTGTCCCGCCTGTTTGGCATGCTGCTGCTGTTGTTGCTAAGGCCAGTACACACGGCCTGGATTGCCTTGTCGCATGCAGCAGCTCTTGTTTGGTGTTATCAGGTTTAGTCAAAGTTATGCGAGATGGAGAACATCATGTTTCGGGGCCGAGTGAGAAGTCGGTTGCCTAGTCTGGCGTAAGGGAGGCCCTCAAGAGGCAATCTCGTAGCGGTACTAAATCGCCAAAATGCATTGCAACAAGGATCTCAATCACTTGTTGGTGTTCGTGTCGCTCGGGGACCTGGCCTCAGGCCCTAGTGTCACTCTCGACTGCATCCAACGCCAGCCAGCCTTGATAGAAGCAAGGCCGCTCATCACTTGTTTGGTTATGTTCATCAAGACTTTCGATGCCTGTCGATTGTAAGAAGAGTCGCCCATCAAAGTGTACTGCTGAAACCCTTGCTGCTTGCAGCTTGCTGCAGGTAGTATTTCGCTTGGTTTGCAGCTGCCTGCGGCCCGCAGCACCAAGACCTCCCCTTCAAGCAGCAGCAACACAGACACGCTTGCACTGCTCCACGCCCACGGCAAACCATCTCTGAACACTGCTGCAGTGTGACTAAAACACTGGGCAGCAGGCCGTCTGCCGGCGTGCCCTACAGCAGCAGAAGCAGCAGCTGCAGGAATGGCAGGTCAACCCAGTCAACGCCAATAGCATCGGAGGCAGGCCGTTCCAGCAGCAGAGCAGCAGCTGCTGCTTCAGGCCCGCTGCAGCAGCTGAGGAGGCAGTGGCAGCATGGCAAACGTCTCTTTTGGTCCTGCAACATATGTTGCCAGGTATGGCTACACGCAGCAGGATTAGCAGGCGCTGCTTTGTGCTGTAGCAGCCTGCAGCTGCGGCAGCACGCACAGATGTATGTTGGTTTGAGCATGACACAGCACCGAGTGCTGCAGCAGCAGCAGCAGCAGCAGCAGCAGCAGCAGCAGCAGCGGTTTGGAGTTATCTAAGCACAGCATTGCTGCCATGAATCCTTGTAACCCTAAGAATCATCCAGAGCAGTGCGCAAACAGTTTGAATCAGCAGAAACCATCAAGACAGGCAGGCACACCGTCGTGCCCGCCCGCCTGCACCTCCCATGGCAAACTCTTGCAACGCAGCGCCTGCCCAGCTGCTTCGCGGTACTTAATCCCCACATGCGGAAAAAGCAAAAGAATAAACCTGCAGTGTTGCGCTGCCATGAGCTGGGCTGTGCCATATGATTGCCTTATATGCTCATAGCTATCCTTCTGCAACATGCACAGGTGTGAGGGCATCGTGTCGCCTGCTGACCATGACGCGCTGGTGGCGCTGCTCAGGGGCATGTGCCACACGCCATCCAACGTGCATATGTGCTCATGCATTGAAGTCTGCGTGTGCTGCATGCAGGTGTGCGGGCATCGTGTCCCCCGCTGACCATGACGCGCTGGTGGCGCTGCTCAAGGGCATGTGCAGCAGGCGCAACGTGTACGACGAGAACGAGTACGGCATGAGCGCACCACTGCAGGTGGGCGGCAGAGGGTAGGGGCCAGCAGCAGCAGCAGCAGCAGCAGCAGCGAGCATTCAGATCAGCTGCATGCGAACAAGTACAGCATGAGCGCGCTGCAGCAGGTGTTTGCAGGAGGGTGGGATGCGGGCCAGCAGCAGCGGCGGCAGCAGCATCATGCACTGTGTGCAGTACAACCAGAACGACGAGAACGAGTACGGCATGAGCGCACCCCTGCAGGTGGGCTGCGACAGAGAAGGTGCAGTTTTCTGTGTGATCGGGTGTTGGGGGTTGCGGGCCAGCAGCAGCAACGCAACGGCACTTGTCTTCAGCTGCGTGCATCAGAACAAGTTTGGCATGATCTAGATGTCGTGCATTGCAGGTGGGCAATGCAGCTGCGCTTTTATACCTTGGTCACTAACATATCAGTAGTGCCGCAAGCGCGCATGCGGTACCTATGCCCTGCCTGATCACCATCATGCTGCCGCAGCAACCGCAGCAGTGGCAGCAGCAGCAGCAGTATGCCGCAAACTTTGTGCCTACTGTGCTGCACTGCGCTGCGCTGGCAGAGCGGCACCAAGCGCAGCAGCTTCAAGAGCGCATCGTCGTGCACGCTACTCAAAGGCAGCAGCAGCCACTTTGCTGCATTGTGTGCTGTGCCATTGTACTGCAGAGCGGCACCAAGCGCAGCAGCTTCAAGATGATCAAGCAGGTGCCCACCACGGGGCCGCCCGTGCCGCTGGGGCCCACGCCCCCCATCATGTGAGTGATTGGATGCGTACATTATGGTTTTCTGGTGGTCTTTGAGTGTGCTTGTGCTGGGCGTGCCAGAGTGCGTTTGCTGAGCAATTTCTGGCGTTGCTTTGCAGTCAGCCTGGCTTGTTTGTGAGCATAACGGCAGTCGTGAGTATGTTGGCAGTTGGCAGCTTCAAGATGATCAAGCAGGTGCCCACCACGGGGCCGCCCGTGCCGCTGGGACCCACACCACCCATCATGTGAGCAGCGCATTGCGTCAGCCTGATAGGTCAAGCACCTTCAAGTAATAGCTGTAAGCAGCCGCCGTCCGCCTGGTCCCGCACAGAGCCCCACATTGCTGACACCTCAAGAAGTTGTTTTGGCAGCGTGTGTGTTTGGGTGGTTGGGTGGTGGCGCTGGGGCCCACGCCGCCCATCATGTGAGCAGCAAGCAACGGCGCAGTGGTATTCCTGCCTCTGCAGCCTGTGGCAGTTCTGCTGTGCGCTGCGGCATTCGTTCTGGTGGTGCTAGACTAGGGTTGCTTGCAATGCACCGCTTGCGGCATATGAATGGCTTTGGTGCAGTCAGTCGACCTGTAGATGTTGGTGCATGGTGAGCTCTGGGCTTCGTGAATTCTCCACGACCCCCTGGGCTGCACCTGCCTGCCTGCCTGCCATCCTCACCGTGTGCTGCCGCTGCCCTCTCCTGCCACTGTTACTTGTTGTTTCTTGTATCTCAGCTGGCGGCTGGTGCACGAGTCGCTGCCGCTCAAAGGCAAGCAGTACAATGACCTGCCTGCAGCTGTGCTGGAGGTGGCTGAGTCATCCCTGACGGGCATCTACAGCGTGCAGTTCATGCATGCGCTAGGGCGCAAGCCAAACAAGTCGAGCATGCATCCTCTCACACCATGTGCTGCCGCTGCTGCCAATGTTTTCTTCCCACTGCTGCTGTCTGCCCATCGCGCGACACAGCTGGCGGCTGGTGCACGAGTCGTTACCTCTGAAGGGCAAGCAGTACAATGATCTGCCCGCAGCCGTGCTGGAGGTGGCTGAGTCATCCCTCACAGGCATCTACAGCGTGCAGTTCATGCACGCGCTGGGCTGCCAGGTCGACTACCGTGTGGCGCGTCGCAGCCAAGTGTTTGTGATCAATCACGAAGACTCAGAGGTGCAGGTGCGTATGAAGTTGCAGATGGTTCGTTGATAATCGATCAGTTTGGTGCTGTTGCTGTTGGTTGCGCTGGGCTGCCAGGTCGACTACCGCGTTGCACGCCGCAGCCAAGTGTCCGTGATCAACCACGAAGATTCGGACGTGCAGGTGCGCACGTGATTGCAGATGGTTGGCTGATTGCAGTTGGTTTGGTGCTGTTTGCTGTTGGTTGAGCTGGGCTGCCAGGTCGACTACCGCGTGGCGCGCTGCAGCCAAGTATTTGTGATCAACAATGAGGATTCGGAGGTGCAGCTGCGTTGAGTGCTGCTGTTGTGCAGTAGGTTGTTGCTGCCTGCATGCAATGTGTGCGCAACCAGGCCTTTGTGATCATCCACAAGGATGTCAAGGTGCAGGTGCGTGTAACTGCAAATGGTTTGATGACTGCAGGCTGTGTGGTTTGCTGCTGTTGCCGCTGTTGAGCTGTGCTGTGAGGTCGGCTACCGCGCGGCGCAACGCAGACAGGTCTTCGTGATCAACCACGAGGATTTTGGAAGTGCAGGGGCGGGGGGAATGTTTTGTTGGTGCAGTTGTGTTTGTTTGGTTTTTAAACTCCAATTATGTGCTGCACTCCAGTCGCAGCCAGCTGCTGGTGTGCCCTGCAAAACAGGTTGCATAGCTGCAGCTGAGACCAGCAGTGCTGCCAAGGTGTTTGATCACCGGCAATGGGGCATTTTTACAGTGCATGCAGCCTTGGCTGAGCATCTGGCTGGCAGCATACGCGGGTGCAACTGTGCATTCGCATTGCTTGTGTCTGCTGTTTTGCTGCCCCGGCGAACATGCCCTCCATGCAGGTGACGCTGTTCTCCGTGTCTTCACGCACCACCGGCAAACCGCTGTTCGAGGGCCATGCAGTAGAGGCGCGGCTGCCGGCAGCGCCGGAGCAGCAAGTAGAGGCAGCACGCAAGCTGGGCCGCTTCTGCCAGAAGCTGCTGCCCATGGTGCTGCTCAAGAAGGTGTAGCATTGCAGCGGAACGGCAGCACCTTGACCTGCTGTGGTGCTTGCAGCGCAGCAGGTGGCGCGCAGTAGTGCAGTTTAGTAGCTGGGAGGCAACGGCCACTGGTTGTAGCAAGCTGTCATATCCAGCGCAAGGTGCTGCTCACTTTGTTGGACAACCGGACTGCGCAGCCCCAAGGGCTCGCACTGTTAACAGTTTCTGCAGCTGCTTGCACTGTCAAGATTATTATGCAGCTGCTTGAGTGTGTGCTCAACCTGGGGGACAGCCACGGGCGACACTGGCTGTATGTGCCGTGAACTAGATAGCATTGCTCGTACCGCCTGCAGGTGCAGCAAGCGCCTGGTGATGCTGACAAGCAGCTTGCCTGCTGTACTTGAGGCATGCACATGTTTTGGAATCGACACGAGTTTGAGTTGTGGATGGTCAGGGTTGCAGATGCCGTGATCCGGCATCTGCGCTGTGCTGTGAGGGTGCACTGCTAGGGTTGGGAACTTGGAGCATGGTAACTAGGCTCTCGCGGTTGCCAAGCCGTGAACATACTTTAGTTTTCTTTCCTTTGAAGCCGTGTCACGCTTGGATCGCTGCTGTAGTTCCCCTTTTCACACCATGCTTGCTCGCACCACCCCAAAGCCAATCCGCAACTGGCTCCTCGCGGCAGGCATCTTCGCATTCAGCTCCGCCACATACTTTTACGTCCTGCGGCAAGTGGGGCCGAACCTGAACCAGCAGCTGGAGGCAGAGTCAGCACGGCAGGAAGCAGCAGAGGCAGGTCGCAGCAGCAGGCAGCAGTAGCGAGCATGGGCCACCGCAGAGCTCCCAAGCGCCTTGGGCCTTGCATGTTGCCACCTGTTATAGCTGAGGGTGGCGTGAGCAAGCCCAACAGGCCACCTACTGCTTACGAGCAGCGGGTTTATGAGGTGGGTGGTCATCACTGCAGGACTACTAGGTATGCACTGTGTGGTGCAGCTGCTGCCCATGCGGCTTTCTTCCAGCAGCAGCGCACACGCAAACATGCAGTGCTACAGCCACATGCTTCACCAGCTGTCCTGCATTCCCCCAGCAGATGTGCAAGGCCATTCCTAAAGGCAAGGTGTCCACATATGGCGACATGGCCAAGGCACTGTCTTCCTCAGCGCGCGCAGTGGGCCAGGTGGGTTGGGTGTGTCGTGTGCAGCATGCAGAGCATGTCACAAAAATGACGCGTCTGGTGCTGGGTTGTCCGTTTCTTGTGCGTACAGTCTGCCTGATGCGCATGTGCTGCTTGGAACGACCCATCAGATCAGCATTGCTGGCACCAGGTAGATCTACAGCAGTGGAAGCTGACGTGCGTGCCAGGCCAGGTGCCCTGCCAATTTTTACAGCAGAGGCTGCCTATGGTTCCTGCAGCTGCGCTTCCATGGCGCATGCTGCAGCATTGGTTAGGTCGAAGCCAGAGCAGGCGCAGCCAGCTCAGGATCTGGCAGCGCGCCAGCAGGACTGTGGCTAATCATGCTGCCGCGCTGCGTTGCTGTTGCTGCGCAGGCAATGCGGCGCAACCCCTTTGCGCCTGTTGTGCCCTGCCACAGGGTGGTGGCCTCCAGCCTGGACCTGGGAGGGTTCAGCGGCAGCTGGGTGAGCAACAAATCATCGAGAATATGCTGTGAGACAGCAGCTCAGCTCAGCAGCAGCAGCAGCAACTGCAGGGTAGGGCAATTGATGAAGCACACTAGTTTCGGGGCCTTAGCGGAAGTAGTGGCAGTTGCAGGGAGTGACTGTTGTGCAGCTGAGCTTCGCTGTGCTCAACCTGCTCATGGTGGCCTCCAGCCTGGACCTTGGAGGCTTCAGCGGCAGCTGGGTGAGCGGGTGACAATAAACATATTTTGAAGTTGTCGTAGAGCAGCAGCAGCAGCAGCAGCAGCCTCCAGCCTAGACTGGGGAGGTTTCAGCGGCAGCCGGGTGAGGGAGTGCCGCACACGTTCATCAGCAGATAGCAGCAGTCGTAGCAGCAGCGGCAGCCTCCGGCCTGGACCTGGGGACTTCAACGGCAGCTGGGTGAGCGGATGTTGCGCACACCTTCTTTTCGGCAGATCAGCAGCAGCAGCAGCAGCAAGGCAGGACAACTCAAATAGCAACTGGCTCTCGAGGCTTCTGTGGCAGCTGGGCAAGCCATCAGCAAGTGCAGCAGTGGCAGTTGCAGAGACAGACCGCTGTGCAGCTAAGCTTTGCTGCGCACTCAACCCGCCACATGTGCACGTGTTGTCTGGTGCGCCTCACATCTTCCCCTTGTCTGTCTGCGCGCCTGTCGTGTACATGTGCCCAGGGCATCAGCTGTGCCAACGTGCAGCGCAAGAAGGCCATGCTGCAGGCGGAGGGCGTGCAGTTCCTGGGGGACAAGGTGCGAGGGGCTGCGGCGGATGAGCTGGATGCTGCTGTGCAACTGCTGCACTGCTGCCGTACTGCTGCTTTGATGGTACGCAGTCACAGTGTGCAGGTTCATGAACTGTTTGTGCATGCACATCACCAAGTAATGTGTGCTGGGATGTGAAAGTGTCCGTACACATTCATCTGGCGCGGGCTTTGCCAACATGCTACCATTGTTCCGCTGCGTGCTGCCCTGCTGCGTCATGTTGTGCACCTGCCGCTCTGCAGATCCTTGGCTCGAAGTTCATGGTGACGGCAGAGGACCTGAAACAGCTGGTCCAGCAGCAGCAGCAGCAGCAGCAGGATGGCAAGCAGCACTGATTGCCTGCTGATGGCAGACAGATACTCCAGCAGCAGCGGCAGCAGCAGGCACGGCTGTTACAGACGTTGTCGTGGGCAGCAAGCAGCATCTCTGTGAGCAGCAGCAGCTGGAGCCTGGCCTGGAGGCACTGCCGCCGCAAGTAAGGCGCTGCACAGCTTCTGCTGCTGGGACCTACCATTGTGGGGATGCTGAGGGAGTGGTGTTCGCAGTTGACAATGGCTTGTGCCTTGCTACGGACACAAGCAGGTTAGCAACATTTATTGGGTGCGCTGCCAGCACAGCATGCGTCACGAGCACAGCAGTGCCACAGCCAGGCTGGCCCTTGCCTGCAAGCAGCAAACATTCACTCAGCATTGGCTGCTGCTGGAGGCAAGCTAGACTCCTGAACAGCGTTTCAATATTGGATAACAGCTTGCTTGTACAAGCAATGTTGCATCCAGTCATGCATGCCGTGCTGAGTGTTGCTATTCTGGATGGCATTTATTACGCAGAACGTGGACGTTGTTGATGCTGGTGCAGCGTCATGTGATGCAGTTTTCAACTTTGGTTTGACGGTCACCCAACGGTTGGGCACGTTGTCAGGTTTGTGCTGGCTTGCAGTGCAACTGGCTCAGGTGTCTGCGCAGCATGACAGTTGGTGGCTGTATTGTGCTGGTGGTGCCACTACAGTTCAACCGGGGTTCGCTTCAGCGTTGAGCTCTGGCATGCGACTACGTGATACCTGTGAGACAGCATGGTATTCACACATCACTCTGTTGCTGACAGAAGTATTACAGTGTGTTGCAGTACGTACTGCCGATGGGTTCAACCAACTGCACTACTATACTATAGTACAGTAGTACGCTAAGCTAGTGCAGCAATTGGTAGGAACTACGTCCAGGCGCCTGCCCGCACACAGCCTGTGCGTTCAAGAATCCACCCACTGTGGCAAGACCTCGGTTGCTTGCCCAATGCTCCCCACACAACAAAGCAACAAGGCAGCAATACAGCTCGCTCACAGCAACCCGCATTGACGCAGCAAACCATCCCTTTGTTCAGCTTCCCGACAGCACCGCCTCCATGTCACCACCCAGCACTGCCTCTGAGGGGTCCTTGCAACCACACTGCACTGCCAGGTGAGGCTCAGGATCACTACCCAACACTCCTTTCTTGTCGTTATCCAGCACAGGCTGCGTGCAAACGCCGCAGCACACTATGCGAAGCTTAAAACGCCTGCGCAGCGCAGCCAACGCCTGCAAAACACGCTGCCAGTCCACGCCAAGCAGCATGCGGCGCACTACGGACGCCACAAACGCGGCATGCAGCAACAGCAGCAGCACACCCATCACTTCTTTGTACACGTCACCCGGCTCAGGCCCACTGTTAGATGGCAAGAAAGACATTCCCACCACATTGGTGAAGAACAGGCAGCACAAGCTCTGCAGAGCAACCACCGTAGCAGCAGGCAATGCATGCGGGCGTGCTGCCACCAGCAGCAAAACTATCAATGCCAGCGCAGCCGTCATGCAAATTGCCTGGTACATCGGCGACAGAGTGACGCAAATGTGCTGATCGCAACCAGCACCATTGTCTGCAGCAGCACCACAGCTTCCCAGTAGCAGCAACCTGTGCGATATGAGCGGTATAGGAAGCCCCAATGCCTGATCGTCCAAGGGTGCCTCAACATATTGTTGAGGCGTGCACGCAGCGTCAAATGTGCGATGGATATCGGAAGCAGTACGCATATCAACAGCAGCAGCGGCAGGCCCAGCCCATATGCCCACCGCGCATGCCAGCCAACAAAGCACTGCTGAGAGGTGTCAAGCACCCACCAGGACCCCACAGCGTTCGCCTGGTACGGCTCTGACACAGGCCTATCCAGGCGCACACAAGCAAACAAGCTGAAGACGATGTTCAAAATGGGGGTGAGAAAGAAGAACGCAACAACCAGCACGCCACGGGCAAGCCTATCACCCATGCTGAGGCTGACTACTGCTCTTCTCCTTCTTTTTGAGTAGAAGATCGAGGCCTCCACCAGCATGAGCACAGCTAGCATTGCAAGCGGCATGCTCAGGTTAAAAAGCACCCGCTGCACAGCCAGTGGCATGCTACTTTCATGAGGCAGCAAGCAGTCGATGCTGACAGTGCCTGAAAACCCAGATGCATATACCAGTGCAATCACCCTCAGCAGCTGCAGTAGACTGGATGGCCAGTCCTGCCCCACAGACAGCACCAGCAGCAGATACTGCACATGCAGCACCAGCAGTTTTGTGAGGTCGCCTGCTGCAGCCATGGCGCTGCTGCTGCCACTGCTGCTGCTGCTGCTGCCGCCTGGTCTTGCTCCAAGCGACAGGTGTGTCTGCAGCTTGATGGCTGCCAGCAGCACTGCAAAGGAGAGGATGTACAGCCCGATGATGGCGCCTTTGCTTTGGCAAGCAGAGCAGTGCAGGGCCTTGGTAGAGCCGTAGCCAGGGCCGCAGGTGCCACACAGGTTGGCTGTGTAACCTGCGTGACCAAGTCACAAAAGCATGATGCGCTGTGACTGAATCGCCATAAGCAAAAACTATGATGTATGTCGTGCAGGTCATACCATGGTACTGCACTGCTGGAGCGATGGGAGCTGACGGTCCGCTTATGCATGTCTTGCCATGACCTGAGCAGTGCAGCATCTGCGCCCATGGCTCTGACTGGTAAAGCCGGAAACACCATGCCTGCATGGCCAGACTAGTCTGATCCTTGCATGCAGTAAGTGGTGCTTGGAAGATGGTTTCAGTTCACTGCAGACAGCGCATCAAGTGAGGTCATATGCAAGCATCTAGGCTGGGCATTCAGACCTCTGAATTTCTTGAAGGCAGCTCACCTGGGGAGCACTGCAGCTGGCTGAAGCTGCCAGAGCCGCGGCAGGCGGGGTCTGCAGCACACTGATGCAGCGGGCCTCTTGCGCCTAGGCAGGCATCGTTGTTCAGGCACCTGCGACAGGTGACAGTCATTTCAATGTAGTCCGTGCATTACACATACTCTTGCCTAGCCATAGGCAGTCCTGCCGTCAGTGATGCATCAGTAGTGTTACTACACATCAAGATCACCGGAAATCAGCGATATTATAAATGTGTTGGTCAGTTTTGTGTCTGCCCCGAGTGTTTGCTGTGACTCCTCACCTGTGCACCTGCCCTGAGTAGGCAGACGAAGACCAGAAGCCAGCCAGGGGAGCCACAGCTGCGCCGCCGCTGCAGTTTGCGTGTGCAGCACACTGGTCGCAGCTTGCATTAGCTGGATTGAAAGAAAAACTGCCGGCAGGGCAGGCCAGGCAGCTGTCGGGGCTGGCTGTGACCTCGCCTTGCACGCAGCGCCGGATGTGCAGCGTCAGCTTGGCTGGAGCCAGGTTGCGGATCGCCTGCAGCCAGCGCAGGCGCCGCTCACAGGCTTGTGCAGTGGTGCATTTTTGCCAGTTAGATGCCATAGCATGCAGGCAATGCAGCACTTGGGGCGTGCAGCCGTAATGGCACTAGCAGGTGCGTATGATATCTATGAAACATGCTCTGCTCTTTGCAAGGCATGCGTACTCCGCTGCCCTGGAGATATTTGCTCCATGATTGAGGTTGTCTGCAGGCATGCAGACGCAGCCTACATTCACATATTGCACGCATGTTATGGTGTGTGGATGGAAAGCTAAGGTGTTTGGGAAGCTGTTACTGATAGCTCAGTACTGCAATGGGCTGGCACAGTGCTGTGTAAGGCACTGCACTGCTGCTGGCTGAGGCCAGGCTGCAGTCAGCTCACCATGCAGTTGCCTGGAGGGATCTCAAACACCACGGTGTAGGTGCCAGGCGCCTGCCGCACCTGTCGCGTATGGCATGAGTTCAAGACAAGCAATCAGCACGGACTGCTTGTGTTGGCCAGACCAGAAATTGCTGCTCTGCGACCCATCTGCTGCATTAAAATGCCCAGCGTTTATCAAATCAGGCTGTTGCATCAGCAGGCGACTATGTTACTGAAGTAAGCAGCAATGCACATGCATGCGTCTGATCATGTCATGCTCATGTGAACTGAATGCACTTGCACTGATGCTGCACTGACAACCGACCTAATCACTGATCAATAAAGTACCTTAAGTAAGAGGTTCACCAGCCCTTGCGCATTGCTCTGGTTTGCTCCCAGGAACTGGCCGCTTTCCAACCTCGCCTGCACAATCATGCCCTCAGTTGGCAGGCCATACCAGCCACTGATATTGACCAGCACCGGCAGCAGCCCATCCGTGCTGCCCAGTGTGCTCACAAAGTCACGCACAACTGTGGGGCCGACAACTGCAATAGACTGCTGAAGTACACCTACGTTCTGGTCAAACTTTGCTGTGTTGTTGGCCACAACCGGGGGCACAACAGCAGCAGGGTCAAAGTTGCGGCTCACAAAGTAGAGACCCCCGGAAAAGCTACCAGCTGTGTTATGTGTAACGCGTGCAGTGCTTGACAGCACTTTCAACACTGACACTTGATAAAAGTACATGCCACCACCATCGGATTCAGCTACGTTGCCAGTGACTGCAGCATTTTCATGCAGCCGTACGATTGCCCCATCCCTGGCGTACAGGCCTGCACCCTGCACACTAGTATTGTTGCGCAGTGCTGCGCCTGTGATGTTGACCTGCAGGCAATGTGGTGTTCACAGCAACAGTCAGCCAGGTTTTACAGATTGAGCGTGCTTAGCTGCTGGGCGTGTGTTGCAGGTGGTGGTCCCTACCATGCCGTGGTAAGCAAAACCAGTGCACGCACTTGTGTAGTACGCAATGCAGCACATATGCCAGCACATTTACAGCCTCCAGAGACGTGATTCACGACGCACCTCAGCGTTATCTGTTGCATGGATGCCACCTCCTTCAGAAGTGGCATTGTTGAACAGCAGAATGCATCCTTGCTGCAGGTCAACACTGACCGTCTCCTGCATGCTCAAGGCGCCACCCGAGGTACCCGTGTTGTACAGGAGCTGCGATGCCCTGCAGGTGAAGCGTGAGCTGTCCCGCAGGCTGAGCCCGCCGCCCCATGGTGCTGTGTTGTTGCTGATGGTGCTGTCATTGGAGATGCTGATGCTGCTGGACTCTACTGCAGACAGGGCACCGCCAGATTTGATGGCGCTGCAGGTAGGGAGCATTCAGCAGCAGTGATGGTGTGAAGATGGCGGCAAAGCTGTGGCCGTTGGGTGCGTTGGTAAGTAATGTAGGCAACGCATTCTGGGTTTTATGTGCGTCTCCGTCTGCGGCTCATGTAACAGTTCATCACAAGAAAATCAGCATGCAGGACTCTGTCACCTGCTGATATGCTGTGCAGCACAGTGCACAGCCACATGGCTGTTGTGCCTGACAATGCACTGTAGATATGCTTGCTGTGCACATATGCATGTAGTTATGCTTGAGATCTAGATCAGTGCTGAGGTACAGCAGCGGCCCAGCAATTGCACCAGCCTTTCATGCCAATATGCAGCCAGCAAGCGGCTACAGTAATGTACTTGCCGCTGCTGCCGTTTTCTTGCAGGCACTGCAGTGGCAGTCATCTCTTGATGCCAAGCATATAGGCTGCATTGCAGTAGACATGGCATCAGTACTGACTAGCGCATGTGCTCACCTGTTGTTGCTGAAGGTGCTGTTGCGTGCAGTGAGGCGGGCATTCCTTGCCAGGCTCACTGCACCTCCGACGTCTGCACTGTTGCTGCTGAATGTGCTGTCTAGCACGTCCACCTGTAGGGCACAACAGGGCAGGCAGACACAGTAGCAGTCGAGTAGCAATCACAGAAAACAGCAATCACAGAGAACACACACAGCAGGGCATCACTCTTGTGTTCTGCAAGGCATGCCATGTTTGGAACAGCATAGAGGACTAGCCGCCATGCACGGTGTGTATGGAAGGCCACCATGTGCAACACTCCTGACACGTGACACCAGCCATCGCCTCTTGTTCCGTTCCGTTACGTTAAAACTCACCTGTGCTGTTGCCGTAATGCTCAAAGCGCCTCCACCATCTTTGGCCTCGTTGCCAGACACCATGCAGTTGTGCAGCAGCAGCCGCGAGCTGCCCGCTGCAGCCAGCGCTCCTCCCCACTTACTGGCTTTGCTGCCAGTAATGACGCTGTTCTTTATTGTCACGCTTGCTGAACTGTCTGCACTGATTGCTGCTCCATTATCTGCTGCATTGCCTGTCAGCGTGCTGTTCAAAATGGTCAAGCTCCCGCTGTTTGACACATATGCAACTGCACCTAATGTTCCAATGTTCATGTCAGCTCGCAGCCCTTGCACTGTCACACGTGCTGAGCCCACAACCAGCAGCACAGAATCTGCAGTGTTGCGTTCAAAGCTACCATCAATGTAGGCCACTCGTGCACCACCAGCAGCTGCCAGCAAAGATGGCTTGATTGTTTTGCTGGGTTCCCAAAACACGTCAACAATCCTGGGCTGCAGGAGTGTGAGGTGCACACCAGGCTCACAAAAGAACAGCAGCGCAGAGTAGCCGCCCTTTTCTGCTGCACGCTGGCAGGGGTAATTCTGGACCAGCTTGACCTGAATGTTGCTGCTGTTGATCCCTCCTGAGGGCACTACAACACGCTGCAGCTGTGTGGCGTTGTACCCAAACTGCACGAGTGTGCTGTTGGCGGAAGTGCCGACGCCGCTGCAATTCATGCTAGCAAACGCAATCCCTGGTGCTTTACCCCGGCCTTTAATGGTCAGGCTGCACTGGATTTCGTATTTGTGCCTGCCCACAGCCCGCAGCTCCGCACAGCAGCAGCAGCAGCAGCAGCACACAGCCAGCACAAGTGCCAAACCTGCTAGGCGGCAGCTCTGCAAACATCTCAAAGCCATTTTGCTACTACACTGCTGGAAAGAAACTGCTGCACCGGGCCAGGGGAGCAGGGCTGCTTGTTGTGAGAGGCAAAGGCTCGCGGTCAAGGGTCACGCCTGCAGCTGCAGGCCGAACTGAGAAACATACACGAACCGCGCCACCGTTGATACACCCTTGACTATGAGAATGCTTTTAGAAACGTAATTGTCACGTTGGTAGATAATTCAGTGTTGTGGTACGCACATCTCGTTGGAAGCAGGCACGGCGACAAAAGTTACGCAAGTTCAACGGTCGGGCATGCATGAGCTGAAAGTGGTAACAAACCCCAATTTTTCAAAGTAAGATCGGTTACTGTTTGTTGCTGGTGAGTAATCGCAGATGCGAATCGGCAGGTGGCTGCTGAACACCGGAAAACGTTGGCAACGGTGCACGTACATCCACTTCTCTGCAGCACAAGCGTGAAGGTATCATATTTTTAAATCCAAAGAAATGGCTATGCTACAAGCCCCTGAATTTTGTGATGACAGCAATGGGCACCTTGATGCCGACTGAACCAAAAGGCCCCGGGGTGCGCACCCCGGTGCGTGCACGTGTGACTAACAGGATTTCGACCAGGTTTCTTCAACTTCGTAATTTGAAGCCACATGCTGCCCAAACAAAAGTTGTTTGCAGTATACATACTGTTCTGTTCATCCTTAGCGTGGGCTATATCCTCATCTGTGCTGGAGGGCGCGCGGTGCTGTGCGCTTGTACCTGGCTTACCCACGGAGAAAGGTTGCTTCGTGTTATGCCACAAATAACTATCCTCTCCCATATGTTGTTATGCTTACCGTCGTTGCTGCGCAACTTGATGATTTCAGAGCCGCACCGGAATTTGCCCGGCCCTTAGGCTAAGCACTTGCGGCTTCTGTGGCGATTCACTGTGTGCAGTCTATTGGGTTTGATCAACGTATTCAAGAACACCGTCAGTGCAATGGAAAGCTCATGCAACTGCTTTGCAATGTTAACTTCACACAGCTAAGTGCTTGTGCCCGTGCGTACTTCAGTACGAACTGCACAGGGCCGGCATCAAGGCGCGCGCCTTGGTTCTGCAAGCAAATTTTCTTGAGAGCAGCTCATGTCAAACACTGCACCTTGAGCATTTTTACATGTGAATGAAATGCTGAGCTTGTCTCAAAATACACAGCATATGTGTCATATTTAGGGGCATGCATATGCTCATGGCCTTCTTTCATGAGATGAGCTTGCCTTGACAAGCCAACTTCCATTGCAAGCCCTGGCCGTGACGTGATGACACCTTTATCAACTCCAAAACAACCGCCAAGTTGCTCCGGTCACAAAACCAAATGCTGCTAATATAGGTGCTCAGGTCGCCTGTGCATTGCACCTAGTGATGCACCAGCAACTCCTTGTCATGTCTCAAGCCTCGCTTCAGCAAGGCATGCATAGCCACATCCTCAGCATGTTGATTGTACAACCACTTGCTGTGGCCGCCTTGATACGCAGGGCAAGAGTGTAACTGTGCAGCAGTGTATGCATATGCCGCATACATATAGCGCGCTCTCATGCCTTTGAAAGTTTCCACTGTTTAGATCAGATTCAGATAACAACTAACCACTGTCTGCAAGTTTGTAGCCTCCCTTTACACTCAGCAGCAACCCCCATCAATTTCCTCCAGTCCTCACCTTTGCAAGGCCAACCTAGCCGATGCATTTGCCATTGATTCTTGGCCATGGGCACGGTTGTTTCTGCACCTTCTTCCACCCCTCACCACCAGACCCATCCCCAAGCCCACCCACAGGCGCATCTTCTGCAACATCCTCAGACACATCTCCTGATGCAGTCACCTCAGATGCAAATCCTGGTCCGCTTACAGGCATAGTTTCTGGTGCACTAACAGGTGGATCCACAGGTCGATTTGGACCTTCCCCACCACCCACAGGCGGTTCTTCCAGTGCACCTTCATACCCTTCTCCAGGACTTCTAGATTCACCACTTTGTCTGCCGCCGCCAGGGTTGCCGCCACCTGGGGAACCACTACAAGTCACGCCCATTGGCCGTGACACATTGCACGCTGTCTGGCAGCAACGAATGACTCCAGTCACGTTCAGGTACCCACCAAGTCGAGCCACGTTCTTCAGCTCAGGGTCCATCGTCAAACCCTTGTCACTTGCTGAGCCTACTGTCATGCACTTGTACACAGCGTCACTGGCCTGCTTGGTGAACCAGAAGCTCTCAGGAGGCGTGGGCCATGCTGGCGGACCAAAATCCCTGTTCCTCGGGGGCTCACGAGATGAGCCATAGAAGATGCTGTTTGAGAAGTCGCAGACTTCCATGTTGGCTAGACACAGCCCAGCCACTCCAGCAGCAAAGGCCGATGCTTGAGCGGTGCCTGTAGTTGGTACAGAGAAGATAGGGCGAGGGCAGTGGGCATGCAAATCAGCACGTTCTTGTATCATTCATGCTCAACATTGCTAGGGCCTGATGCTGCCTTCAACATGATGCTGCTCCAGCAGCGGCCGTTAATACACTACTGCTGTCCAGTGCTACAAGTTACATGTTCAACAGCATGCTTTGCTTGTCCTGGTGACCATATCACAGGTAAAATGTTGGTAAGGCTTGTTACTGCATTGTAACCAGTGGTATGGTACTGCACATGCATGCATTTGGTGTCGCAGCAGGGGCCCTAAATGGTGCCCTGACAATGCACGGCATGCTGCCATGAATCAGTACAGCTTGTGGTCAACCATTTCCCCAGGAACTATGTGAATGATGTACGCAATGCATGATACAGCAGCTACTGAACACATGTGTCTAAACAATCTCACCATTGTAGGTGTCCTGGTAACCCAGCAAGATGGGCACTGTAGAATACTGCAGTTCCGGAGCCGCAAGATCCGCGTTGCTCCTCCGTAGTTGCTTTGTGATGTGCTGCCGCGACCGGATCCAATGGCGGCAACAGTGAGCTTCAACTCTGTCTGAAGCACTACTGGAAACTTTCTGGTTGGGTCTGCATCAATGTCCACGCCATCATCACCAGCAGGCCCGACGCTGACAATGCCAGCTTCTGCGAGACGGCGCATGGGGCCCAGGTACAGCTGCGTGAGGGCGGCTGCTCCAGGGCTGTCACGTGCATACATGCCGGGCGTGGTCCAGCTGCAAAACATTGATCGTAACATGCAGCAGAGGCAGTCAGCGATTGATCAGAAGGATTCAACACAGCCCGGCAGATTTGCCTCACTGCACACTGGCCAGCAGCACTGGTGCGATTGGTGACTGCTGCAGCACTGAACCTGGGTGCTGGTGCTGTTGTCAGCATCACAGCAAGACAGTGATGTTAGCACGTGGTTGTAACTCCCAATCTTGTGTGCCAAGTACTGGGTCCCACATGTATCGCACACTGAACATCCGTGCGCAAAATGGTTTTTAGCACTTATCTTAAAGCGCCATTTTTGGCTGGAGCGTCCGGAGCACTAATATCACTGCTGTAAGGCATGTCGCCAGATACCCTTTATGGCCCGGCAAATGAAGATTCCGCACCTGTTGTGTATAACACGGGCACCATTGCGCTGTGCGTATGCCCATGCTGCCAGAGCAGCGCTTGCCGTGCCGTAAGCTCCAATGGTGCTGTTGATGCGCTTGTCGAGGACCTTCAGGATCATCAGCGATGTCCTGAAGTTGACACCTTGTGTTACAAGACCTGGATTGAAAGCAGCATGCATCATAGTTGCCGGGCCTCACATGTGCCTTCTTGGTTTATTGCTGCCTAATATCTATCTGGTTGGTTGGAACCAGGTCGCTGGTGATTCCCAGGTTCAAACCAGTGACTTGGCACCCAGGTCCAATTGGTTTGCAGGGGTGTGTCTGATGATCATGCACCTTTAGGATGTTTGCATCGGTGGTAGTCTGACTTGCCACTGTGCCAGGCATTGCAATAAGATAGGGCAAATAGCAGGACTGTCACAAAGCTGCTGCCAATGCTGTTTTTTTTATCTCGTGTATATATATATATTTGCTGAAGGTGATCTGCTACCATTAAAGTTTGAGCATTCAGTTTTGCATGAATAGTAAGTGAGTTTACATGTCGCTCACCGTTGTAGCCGACTGCGCCAATGACTCCCGCCACGTGTGTGCCGGAGCCATCAAAGTCGCTCACATCCGCGGTGTGGTTGAGGAAGTTGAACCCTGCAGTGTTGGACAGTGTGCACCACTGGTGAGAGTCTCATGGGAAGGCTGCTGCTGCAAGGTGTAATCAAGTTGGGATGGCATTACCGCTACAGAAGATGTGCCTGTGGGTGGTTTTGTCTGCAAAGCTCACACATTGCAGCCGCATCAAGGCAAGCTGTGATTTAACTCAGTGGTTGAAATAGGAAGGGGTTTCTGGGTATGCCTAGAAATGCCTAGATACGCAAATATTTGTTTCTGGTAGGGTACCATACTTGTAAGTGGAATGTCACCTGCACAATCATCCTTGATCCCGTCCTGGTTGTCGTCTTTGTCGTTACCTAGACCAAACTGGTCACACTCGTCTGCAGGTCAAGAAGCGCCACAACCGGTCATGCTTGCCCTCAAGTGTCCGTAGCACGCATGATGGCAGCACACAACATCAAGTGTGTACGACGTCAAATGTGTTGAATATTTGCTGTCATATGTAGCTGAAGCAACCCAGGACGAGCACGATGGTGCCAGGACCCACATGTAACCACCCCCTGTCTAGAAAGAATGTTCATCGTCAGTTTTGATTACAGTAGGCAGTTAATCATGTCTACGACATGGTATCTGCATGTACTGCGTACAAATGCGTACGCTGGATACCACGCAACCAACAGCAGTAACTTACATGGGTTCTTCCAGATGTTGGTGAGCAAATCTGGGTGGTCAATGTCGCACCCGGTGTCAATGACTGCCAGAGGCACTTCAGCTGTGCCTGTACTGTAGGGAAATTTGCCTTGCAACTCTGTAAATGGGAACACGTCGGTCTTGGGTTCAGCAATGTCCACTGGGCCCTCTCCAAGTGCAAGCATCTTCCGTCTTCCTAGACGCGCCTGCACCATGCAGCAACAGGTATGGGCAAAAATAAAACGTTTGAGCGGCATGGCAGCATGCCCCATACTCGAACCCAACATGACTCAATCAAACGGAAGTGCATAAACATGTGCATGGTGTTATCGCAGAAAAATGAGTAACAGCACTGCAAGACAATACACAATGCAAGCACCTTGTTATCATCCTTCAATGATGTATACGATGAACTCTGGGTTAATGACGTTGAGGGATGCGTCATGCTCTGCCACCACCTTCAGGATGGAACAATTGAATAGGACAACATAACACTTGAGCTGTAAGCTTACATCAACCAACCACGTCAGCGCGCAGCAGGCAGTGCACTGATACCATGGCGCTAGCGTACAGCAAGAAAAATAAACACCAATGCTGAAATCTTCGCTTTCTTTGAGCGGAATCTCTTTCTGGTGTTCTTCATACTCATTCTACCACTTCAAAAGGCGCAACATTGAAAAGACAGGTGAATATCATTTTTTGTACATCTGCGCACACCCGTTGATTAAGGGCTGATTTCAACTTGCCTAGATATACAAATAGCTGCAGTGCTGAAGATGATGATGAAGACCAGATAAGGTGTTTACAATGTTTGATAAATCATACTAACTGCGCAGAGTAATGCTTACCAGATTGGGTGTAGGAGCGTCCTTGGAGCCAACAGTGATGAAGCTGTCTCTCAGCACCCTCTTGAGGCCTGCAAGTGGCAAGGAAAGGTTGCAGCTGTTACTCCTCAAGCACAAAACACCACTTTGGGCATGGTTACCCCATTTCCTCGCATGGATGCACGTCAGAAATTTGCTGCAATAAGTTCAAGGTGTTGTGCTTGAAAAAGCAGTGTACACAGAACATACACAGCACCATCGTTTGTGTCGTCAACCTCAACTGAAAGTCTCAGATACATCAGCTCATGTTGCACATTGCAAAACACCACTGTGAGCAGGTGCTTGCACTTTGTGCACAAAGAAGCAGGTGCAGGTAGTGCTCCAATGGTGATAATGACATGCAGCAGTTGGATTTGCATTGCGAGTAGTACCATTATCACAGTTTGAAAGAGTGATTTGGCGTGCAAGAGTGAGTATCATGTGATGATGGTGTTCAATTCCTACATTTTGTTACTACGCATTGGCAGCCTTGTTGTGGATCTTACTGTCGGAGATGGTGCCAGCAGCCACATGTCGTGAAGCATTAGTTTCTATTCAAATCGTTTCTGGTAGATGCTGTGACAACCCTGGCATGCGGCGTGCATGTTGTGACCTGTTTTGCGCCATGGGTGTGCACACAACCCCCAGATTCTCACCAGTGCGAGTGACGACTGCTGGCAACACGATGTTCTCCAGGGCCTCTGGACTGCCTGCTGTCAGCACCCATCTGCGGAAAAGCTGCAGCCGCTGCACTGACAACAATGCACCCAGAGCAGCAGCATCTGCCAGATTGAAGGCATCCAGAAGTGCAACCAAGCCTCCGTTGAGGTCGCTGACGTCCACCAGTACACGTTTGTCCAAGGCAAACTCTTTCTGCACAGCACGACAACAAACAGCGAAGCATCTAGCCGCTACGTCTTGATTTACTTAGATTTGATTTGATTTGATGTTCTTAGAAAAGTGAGTGTTGTAGATGAACCGTTAATGGAACCTTGGATGATGCCTTTAGATGTGCACATCGGGGGCAAAAGCACAGCATCAGTCACATGAGACAGCTGTTGTGGGAGCGCCTGCAGGACTACAAGTGATGCGGGCACCCGTCTAAGCAGATGCTACGATGCTGGCTGCAACTGCGCCTGCAGCAGCCAAACATGGTGACATAGTGGCTGTAGGCTTAAACTTGACCCCTAGGGGGTGCTGCCTTCCACCCCGCTCCGCCACATGCTTCCTGACAGTATAAACAGCAGCAGGACATGCCACCTCACCGCAACATCAGCCAGTTGCCAGGGATCCTGTCCTGGCTTCAACTCAACAAAAGCAGTAGAGTATGCTTTGTTCGATACAAGGCTGCCCTCATCCTGCATGGTGGATAGGTTGTACATTTGGCAGTTTTATGCCTTGAGACTGGTTATTTGTGCTGCTGTACGTGCCTCACAACGTATTTTTTCTGATACAATGCTGCTATGGCGTAAAAGGCGTGTTGCCAGCTGGCATTGCTGGAAATGCTGTATCACCTACTGCAGCAAAGCAGCCAGCTCTGCACAAGCAATCACATGCGACGTCTTTCCAGCTCGTCACCCACCAGCCCTGGAGGCAGAGGCACAGGGCAGATAGGTGAAACGGGAACAGCTGCGGACGCCAAGCCCACGTTGCAGTCCACAGCATCAGCTCGCCAGGTGGCTGCTATCATCCAGCATGACACAGTAAACCACACTATTTTCAACACCGGCGTCCACATGGATGCCATGGTTGTGCTGACGGCCTGGGCACAGTGTGGAACAGGAGCAGACTGAGCACAGTCACTGAGCAGACAGTGTCTGTGACAGATAGCATATGTTTATCCGTGCACGTTGCACTGTGTTTGGCACTGACATTTGGGTAGACCACTCTGTGTAACTCACGAATTTGACAGCAACGTGAACAAATCGCCAACCGTTGGCAAACAGTATTTGAACAGTGCAGCTGCAGATGAGCGACGGGAAATGCCGAAAAGCACCTGCAAACCGCAGTCAATAACCATCGATCGTTCCAACAAAGTTCCCAGGCCGTATACTTTGTGTAGGATGAGTCGAACCATCAAGTCACAGGGACCTACTTCGCGGCTAGCTAGTCGCTTCGCTACAGCGACGCTACATCCCTTGGATGCACCGACAAGGCAATTCAGCTGTCGGCCTTGGACACATTTCCCTTTAAGCTCCATTTTGAGTTGTGCTTCTTGAAATGTGGTGGCCTCAATACTTCGTGAACTGAAGAACGTTGGTTTCCTCAAACAATGTGCAGCTGCGCTGGGGTGCTGCTATTGCTGGCACTGGCTGCCTCTTATGTGTCTGCTCAGGACTCATTTGTCCAGAACGCGACAACTCGTGCCAGCTGCAGTGGCGCAGCAGAAGCATCGTCGCGGGTGTTCCCTCCTTGCCCTGTCAGTTTACCAACCAACTTGGTGAGCGCCACAGTTGTCACAGCTGTACAATGTACACAAGACATCGACATACATGTTTATTGGAAAAGATAGACACATGTCAGTCCCGGCACAATCAAACAGTTTGCGCCACATGTGTTGTACCACAACATGACCTCATGGTCTTTGACCAGATTCAAGGTAGTGAACTGAACACGATGCACAAATTTGCACGCCAAATCTGTTTGAATCTTGCATGTGTAAATCCCTGACACGCCGTACTGTGATGCGTGACGGCAACCCTTTTCGGCATGTGCACCCCGTGATTTGCAAGTATTGCTTGACGCATCACATGTGTTCTGTACAGAAATGTGCCAGGGCAGGCGCCTGCTGCCACTTTACTGTGGGAACAGTTCTGCACGTTCCCCACTGCGACTGCTGTACACTATGTACATCATGCATGAGCATACTTTGCAAACATCTGTACGTGCAGCTGATGTTGACCTTATGTCTGCTTATGTACCTGCGCATGCTGACCTTATTTGCCAACCATTGGAGGACCAGAATGCTACGAGTGTGATTGCAGATCATGTGTACTCCAGTGTCAGCGCTGAGTTTGACTTTGACGAAGACCCCTGGCAGACGGTGCTGTCGGTGCAAGATCGCACGGTGAGGCATATGTCAGGAGCAGTTGCTAAGCACTGCAGGTTGGAGCATTAGCATTTACAAAAGTGACAGAGGCATAAAACCATGTTACTGACATAGTGTGGCAGAAGCAGCAGTGGCAGGTGCAGCAGCACCAACAACCCCACGTACATTGCCGTTGCATCAGGTAGATGGTAATCTTGAGGTTATGACCATGAAGTGATCACTTCCCAAGTGACTCTGCATGCAGAGGCTTATCTGGACTTGTAGTTATGCCTGACTGACGCATGTCTGCACTGGCAGTGCTAGATGCAATGTGCCAGCACATGCATAGCTAGACAATCAAATCAAGGTACCTGCATCAAAGTGATCACACTACAGTGATGTACATGTGTCCATCAGGTAAGCAAAGCAAGTGCAGAAATGGTGTTGATGTGGTGACCAGATAGCTGTTTGGCTGCATGTAGTGTACGCCACTCTACTATTGTCGTTGCGAGCACAACCTGCGGCCTCCAAAGCATCTTTTGGACTTTAACCCGTTCTTAATGCGCACTTCCTGAAAATGCACCTTCCTACGCTGTTCTGATCTGTGTGCAGAGGCTGCTGGGCAATGGCAGGCGGCTCAACGTGCCTGAGCTGCTGCAGGTTAACACGCCAGAGGTAGCAGCAGCACGACAAGCCAGGCGCAACTCCTCTGTTGCAGCTTTAATTGGAGATGATTTTTTGATGGATGGCCTCTAACACCTGAGCAGGAGGGGTTTCTTGATTACTACGAGCCAGCTGTTCCACTGCGCCCTACCCTTGTCCCCACAGATGCAGGCCCTGGGCAGGCCTTGCTTGCCGCCCTCAACCTGGCCGACCCGGAGGCACAAGCTGCTGTGTCGTACCTGCAGTACCTCCAGCTGTACAACCGCTGGGTGGTCAAAGCTGTGAGCGCCCAAGCACTGGAGGATGTTGTGCTGCCGCGGCTGCTGGCAGTGTCAGGTGCGCAAGCGCCAATGCTGCCGAAGTCTTGCTGACATAAATACATACAGTTTGTGTGTGCATTTATAGCACGCCCCCCTCCCCCCGTATGTTTTCCAGAGCATGACTACCTGAAACAGTCTCAGATGCAGGGAACCTCATGTTGGCACACTCCGAGAGCATGGAGATCACGTGCGTTGCAGCGGCCGATACTGAAGTTTGCCCAGCATGCTCATAGACAAACCACGGGGCTTGCCTGTGTTCATCGCTGATGACATCATGATGACGTTGGCTGAACGGTCATCATGATGATCATGACAGCTGGAGTGCAATGCTGCCGCAGGCGTGCAGCAGATCTTACGAGACAGCTTCATTGTCAACATCGACTCGGCTAACGCTGTCATGCTCAGTCAACCGCCCCCTAGCACCCCTCGCAAGCTGTTGCGCATCTCCAACGACCCCTACGTCACACGGGGCCTGCAGTACGCGCTGAGGAAGATGCAGGTGTATGCACCAAACCAAACAGGAGCGTGGGACATCAAACAGGGAGCAGAGCAATTGTTCTGGGCATGGTTGGACCCGGCTTCACCAATAGCGTGGACACTTTGAGGAACGTGTGGTTCAATGCCTGTGAGTCTTCAGCTCCACAATCGGCTGCTATAGCTAACACATGCCATTGACTGTGCTCACCCTCAAACATCACTGGCAGCATGGCAGTCAGCAAACATCCAAGAACATTTCACCCATGCTGTGCAGAACCTGTGAACGCACCTTGACATGGTGTATGTTCATCTGAAATGTTCATGCGTGAAGCGCATTTGTAGTGACTTGCCGGCTTTTTTCAACATGTACTTGCATGTGCACGGCTGCGCAGGGGAAAACACAGCTGCGCTCAGAACTGTGTCGTCACTACTATCTGATTCATCCGTGGACTTCGCATCTAACAACCCCCTCGTGAGCGAGAGTTGCGAGTTTGTTGACAACGACAGAGACGGCATCATTGGAGACATTTTTGGTGAGTGTACCAGTAACCCTGATAGCGCACAAACTCAAACAGCTGCATGCTGGCATTTTCATCTGCATTGTCACAAGGCCAGTGGACATAAACACCTATTACGTGGCAACCTTTGTGTGGAATTGACCACGCAACCTCAAGTCCTAGATTGTTTCCATTACTTGCCATTACTTGCCATTATTTGCATGCCATTATTTGCCATTACTAGGGCATCAATTTAAGCGCACCACTGATTGCTGTGTTTGCCGTGTTGCCGTTCCTCCAAATCAATCTTGTCAACTATGATCAACACATACATACCCTATCATCATCAGGGCCGGAGAGGTTTAGTTTGGTATGAGAACTGATTTTGCAAGGTGTCTTGCCTTGAAACTGCCACATATTAGGTTTGACTGTGCAAACAACAAAGTAGCATGGCATGTGAATATATATATAATATTTAATATATATATATAATTATATATAATACGAGGGTGAGGGTGCAGCTGCTCTCCTTTGCCATCCTTGCCTTTGCAAGAGTCTGTTGATTGTGAATTTTATATGAGTACCCCACAGCTGCAGAAGTATGGATATACCTGACTGGCAACTGCGCCGACAGCCGTTATTGGGCAGCAACAGAACTAATTGTGCAGTGCCTGTATTTTGCTGACGATCATTCACTATGCCGTAGCAGGTGAGTTGTGCACAGCTGCACAAGTATGGATCTGCAAAATCAGCGAACCCTGCAAGTACCCCCCCCCATCAGCAAAATATTTGCTGATGATGCAAAGTATGCATGCCCAGTCATTCTTATGACGCTTTTTGAAACTGTGCACCTTTCCATCATGTTGCAGGCTACGCCTTTGTGCCAGGTGCTACTCGTCTAGCAGATGCCAGCGGGCAAGGAACACACATTGCAGGAGTGGTGGCAGGTATGACAACGTGGTGCGCAGCTGCTGGCGTGACATTAGATTACATTAGATTATATTACATTACATTACATTACATTACATGCTGCACCCAAACGAGGGGTGGGTACCCCAGTCATGAACCAAGGCGAGGCTCATAGGGGGAGGAAACATCAAAGAACAAACTCATCATCGTCCAGAACTCCATAAGAATTGCAGAATGAGTTAGCAGTCTGAATCCCTGGAAGCTGCTGCTACACAATTGCTACCAGCAAATGATCAACCATTCAGGTTCGTGTGTAACGGGGACCTGTGGTGACACTGTCCGGTGACATGTCTCTATAGCCCGCTACAAGGTAA
>RWJK01000019.1:0-10990 GCA_004335835.1 Scenedesmus sp. ARA3
CCTGTTGTGGGCAGGATGGCGGTGTCAGAGAACGTGCGTGGTGGCGGTGGTAGCGGTGGTGACCGCCCGCAGGCACATCTAAGCCAAACCAGACCAAACCAGCCATGCATGCTGTTTAATGCGCAACAAAAGACGCGCAATCTCCTGCCTACGCTGATGATACTTGATGACACATGCAGCTTGCTTCTGCTGCGAACAAACAGGCAGCGTGTGAGCATGTGCATTGCAAACTCTGACACCAGCAGGAAGGCGCCGTGCGTGAGCTCGGGGTTGTAGACCACCTAGGGGATTCGTGTTTTGGTTGGGCTGGTCAGAGTAGATCAACTTCGTGTGACTGCTGATCAATGCAGGAGTTTAAGCATGTCATGTGGTTGTGCTTGCAATCCACGACACATGCAAATCTTCGTTAATGCCGCGCATGCAGGTTGATTGGGAGAGTTCTCAGCCAGCATGCACAGCTTGGTTGTCAGGAGCAATGTGAGACACTGATGATCACCAGTCAGCAGGCGAGCATCAACCAACACCAGACCACGCCAGCAGGCAGACACCATGAAGCTGTACGCAGCCTGCAGTAAGCAGCAGCATGCAGCTTGTCAACAAAAGGCTAGCACTGCGCAGTCCTGGTGATGTTAGCGCTGATGGCCGGGGTGGCTGGACCACAGCAAGCCAGCTTGCTCTTCAAAACGCGACGTGTGTCCCCTGTGTGTCCCGTCACTCTCACCTGCACGTGCCCTGCGCGCTCCAGCATCACTCTCACTGCATTGCTGTCCACCAGGTCATCCTTGCCGCTCAGCAGCACCACACTGCCAGGCGGCAGGTCCTCCGGCCACCTGGACACAGCAGCAGCAGCAACAGCAGATAAGCAGGCACCACTGCGGCGAGTACAGTGAAGAGATTGCGCAGCCAGCGTTGCACTGTAAAACTGCACCAGACAGCAGCACAAAGCAGGCAATCAGGTGGCGGAACAAGGCAGTGGTAGTGAAAGCATGCAAGCAGCAGCACGCAGGCGCAGCATGCGGCGAGCATGCTGCAGCCAGTTACAGCAGGCTGGGCTGGCCACTGTGGTGTGCCGCACTAGATGGGCAGATCCTGTGCATGGCCCACTGCCAGCTGCATGCTGTATGCTATGGCTGCTGCCGCTCACATGTTGAGGTCGGTCCAGTAGAAGCGGCGCGCAAAGGTGGCGCACAGGTGCAGGTCGTTGGCTGCCAGCTTGCGCACTGCCACCTTGGCCACACCCAGCAGCCTGCAGCAGCAGCAGCAGCAGCAGCAGCAGCAGCAGCAGCCAAAGAACAGAAAGATTGCAGGATGCTGCAGCAGCAGCGCTAGGTGATGTACACTGCAGCACCTGCACACCGATGCACTGCACTTCACATGGCGTTGTGCAGTGGTGGGCGGTGGAGCCTGATGCACTCATTGTGCTGCTGGCTGCAGGTGTGCCTGCTGTGTGAAGCTGCATCTGTGCCTGCGGCGTGCCGCGCCTCCTGCTGCTGGCCCGCCACTCACGCCGCCTTGTTCCAGCCGCTCCACTCGAAGCGGCGGTACAAAAAGTTGGTCAGCAGGTAGGGCATGAACCTGCGGGGCACGGTTTGGGCACAGGCAGCGGTGCTGTCAAATGCAGGCCAGAGGGTACCACTGCCTGCCTATAGCAAGCTCTTACGGCAATGACTTGCGTGCTCCTTGCTACACTCCACATCACTCTGTGTGATGGTACGGCAATGGCATCATCACACCCGGTCAAATTCCAAGCAGGCGGCAGATACGGCAGGTAGTTGCGGGTCACGTTTGGCACTGCCCGGGCTTTTTGAAAGGATGGCTTGGCCGCCTGCTGCTGCTGCTGCTGCTGCCGCATGCCTATGGCTCATGTGCCCACTCACATGCCGATGGTCACAGGGTCCAGCAGGTACAGCGAGGCCACGCGCTGCGGGTGGCGCCGCACCAGCAGGCTGGCAATGAAGGTGCCTGGCGGCAGAGAGGAGCACAGGGTGGGAGGGAGGCAGCAGGCGGCGGCAGCAGCAGCAGCAGCTGCCAGTTACACAGAGCAGCCAGCATGTGCAGAGTATGCGCAAGCAGCAACCGGGTGCAGCCAAGGCGAGAGGCTGCCGCCTCACAGGCGCCAGCAGAACATGCTGAATGCAACTGAAAGGTGTACTTGCAGGGCAGCCAACGCTTGTCAAGGCACGGCGGCAGCCTGCGCACCGTAGCTGTGTGCCATGACGCAGGCGCGTTCTATGCGCAGCTCATCCAGCATGCCCACCACTGCCGCCTCCACCTCGTCAGCAGTCATCACATTGCTGCATGACAGAAGCAGTGCAGCGCATGGGTGCAGCAACAGGACAGAACAGCACGGGCAGGGCAGCACGGGCAGGGCAACACATGAAAGGCCAGTGTTGAGTGTCTTATTTTGTTTCAAGCTGATGCAGATTGGTGTGCTGAGCAAAGGCAGCAGCAGCTCATCCAGCATGCCCACCACAGCAGCGTCCACCTCGTCAGCCGTCATCACCTTGCTGCGGGGCAGCAGCAGAACAGCACAAATGCGGCAGCATGACAGGGCAGCACGAGCAGTGCAGCAGGTCAAAGGTGGTGTGCTGAGAAAAGGCAGCTCCGTAGCTGCCCACCACTGCTGACTCCACCTCGTCAGCCGTCATCACCTTGCTGCGGGCGCAAGCAGCAGGCAGCACAAGCAGCAGGCAGCACAAGCAGCAGGGGCAGCCGGGGAGAGGCAAGGTCAGAGCTGAGCACGCTCGTGGCGCAGCGGGAGGGCAGCGCAGCCCTGCCAACACGCTGTTGCAGGTTGGTTTGTTGCAACAAGCAGCAGCAGCAGCAGCAGCAGCAGCAGCAGCAGCAGCAACAACAAGCCCCACACTCTCACCCAAGCCTTAGCGACACGCCCTTGAACTCCACCGCAATGATGGGGTGGCCCCCCGCCACCATCTGCAGCACCAGCCCCAGGTAGGCAGGCAGCCCGCCCACACCATGCAGGAACAGCACGGGCAGCCCAGGGGGCGCGGCGTCCATGGCTGTCATGGTGAGCACCTGCTGCAGCGGGCAGGTGCCGGCAGACAGCAGCTGGCTGCGGCAGCAGCAACAGCAGCAGCAGCAGCAGCAGCAGCAAGCAGGCAGGGGGCGGAAGAGGCCACAGGAAGTGCCGGGTCAGCAATCGGCAGCTTCTGTTGGGCGGGCAAAAACGACACGTACAAGTTGGCGGCTGCTGCTTGCCAGGCTGGTGTGCACAGCAACATATAACAAGCTCAAACAAGCGCCACGTTGCTGCTGCGCAGCACTGCAGCAGCCCACCCACCTGGTGCGGGGTGCCAGCTGTGGCAGGTGTGCCAATGACATCTGCGGATGGCCACCCGGCTGCGCTGACGCGGCACGGGTGGCTGTCCCTTGCTGCCTGCTCTGATCGCGGCCAATCTTTGTGTCAGCTGCTGCTGCTGCTGCTGCTGTTGCGCTGCTGCTGCGGCCATCAACAGGCGCTGAGGCAGCAGGCAGCTTCAGTCCTTGGCCGCCCTTGCTGCCACGCCCAGCAACTTGCTCACTGTTATGTGCAGCAGCTGCTGCTGCAGCAGCAGCAGCGCTGGGTGCTGGCTGCCTGTAGCTCAGGTCTGTGTAGCTGTTGCGTGGTGTGGTGTCGGCGTCCTTGGCAGGGCTGTTGCTGTTGGCGGCGAAGGGCGTCCAGTCAGCGTCCTGGGAGCCCTGCGCCTCAAACACTGACGACAGCGTGCTGGTGAACTTAGGTGGCACCGGCTGCTGCTGCTGCTGCTGCTGCTGCTGCTGCTGCTGCTGCTGCTCTAGAAGCTGGTTGGCACTTGCTACCACTGCCTCCACCACTGGGGCAGTGCTATCTGCTGCCTCCACCATTGCCGCACCCACAGTTTGGTCAAGTTTAGGCAGTGCAGCAGCAGCACTACCTGCGCCAGCAGGAGCAGCAGCTGCAGCAGCAAGCTGCGGGACGCCGTCGCCGGCTGCACTGTCAAGGTCGCACCCGCTGCTGCTGCTGGTCGCGTCACAGCTGACGCGTGCAGTGCTGCTGCTGTTGCTGTTGCCGCCGGGCGCTGCCGACTTTGGCGGCGGCTTATCACAGCCTAGTGTAAAGTAGGTCAGGCCACTGGCAGGCGCAGCAGCGGGCAGGCAGGCAGGCATAAACACATTGTTCAATGAGCAGAGATGCAGCAGGCATGCAAAACTTTGCTGCAGCGGGCGCCCATGCGACTGTTACACATACAGGCCCAGTCTTGCACACAACTCGCACCAGCTGCCTTTACAATCAAGGCCATACCATCATTGTTGAGATGTTCAACAACGGCAACTATTGAACTGCTGAGCCGCTGCTCACCTGTGCTGGTGTCGCCTGAAGCCCCAGCGCCGCAGCAGCGTGCGCCCGCCGCGCCCCACCCCCTCCACCAGCAGGTAGAAGGCCAGCGGCCGCCAGCTGGCATTCAGCGGCTCCCACAGGTGCCCCAGGAAGCTCACACCTGGGTTGTAGCCGGGTTCAAAGCTGACGCCCCAGGCTGCCTGCAGCTCCTCAACCATTTGGCCTGGCACGTGGCCCAGGCCGGCATCAGCCATCTGCTGCCTGCAGGGAAAAGCAACAAAAAGAAACAGGACAGACACACAACACAAGCGGCGGATCAGGCAGCGCCAATGACGGGGATGAGCAGCAGCAAGCTGGCACAGCAGAGGCAGTGACGAAAGCACGCCACACCAGCACTGCTTGCAGGGAGTGCCGCTGCTACAATGTGCAGGTGCTGCCGCAGCTCAGCTGCTGCAGGGCTTCAGCAGCCTGCTGCAGCCGGCTCAGCTGCCACCTTTAGCATGCAGCAGTTGCGTGGCAGCAGCTGCAGCTGCCGCGGGCTCACTACTCACAGGCTGCGGTACCAGAAGCCATACGCCACAAACTCCTCCAGGTTGCCTGCGACAGCAGCAGCAGCAGCAGCAGCAGCAGCAGCAGCAGCAGCAGGAGTCACAAGCAGTCTACAGCAACTGCGCAAGCTGGTGAGGGCATCAGACCTGGCACACCTGTGATCTCTAGCAAACAACTGCATGCAGGGGTGCCAGCTTCGCACGCAGTTGCCAGAGCTGGTCCATTAGGGTTTGGCATCGGCTGAGCTGGCAGTCTTGCAGACCTGAAACACGCCTCTTGGCTCACTGTGTGAGCTGTCACCTGATGCACAGTCTGCTTGTGAAAGAGGGAGCCTGTCCAGGAGTCTCTGCACCGCTGCTGCTGCTGCTGCTGCTGCTGCTGTTAGTCCTGCTGCTGCTACAAGCTGCTACAAAAGCACCCACAAACACCCAGCCGCATGCTGCAGCCACGCGCACCTCTCTTGACCTGTGAGGGGTCAGCGCCCCTGTACCATCCGCTGATGTAGGCACCCGTGTCCATGCCGCCAGGCACCTCACGCGCGTAGCGCAGGAAGCGCCGCCAGCAGCGCATCGCATCGTGGTCGGCTGGCTCGTGCGGCTGTGGCTGCTTGTTGAGCCTATCATAACGTGGCAGGAACACGCACACAAAGAAGAGTGCCTCCACAACTGGCCACACCAGCAGCAGGCGCCAGCGCAGCGGCCAGATGATGATGTACAGTGTGTATGCGATCAGCACCAGGGACGTGGCGCCCAGCACTCCCCGTGTGATGGTCCTCATGGTTGTTTGAATGCCAAAGGAGTGCTGTATGCCCAGCTTTGTTGGCGCTGCTGTTGGCTGGTGCTTACTCAGCAGCAGGCCTGCTACTGCTGCTTGGTGTCATGCATGACTGGTCTGCAGAACGTTGTTGACAGGACCGCCGGTGAACAGATCAAATATGTTTTTGTGCTTTTGCGCTTTTTGAGAGCGCATGCAGCCATCAGGCACTCATCAGGTTGTCGCAGAATCAACGCACGGGGAGTGAGACGCAGCCAGAACAACAGCCAAACACAGCTGTCTACAACACGAAAAACGCTTAGATTTAGATCGCAGGCCCGTCAGTAGGGCGAACACATGCACGCTGCGCTGAGCGGGAGCCTGTCACGGCAGGTCTCGGAGGCATCAAGTCCAACGGCAGCTCAGGCTCGCTACGGCAAGTTCATCGTACTGCAACGATTGGTTAATTACATAAAGCATCTACGGCGCTGAAGCTTTGACTCAATGCGTAACCCAACTGCCACTGGCTGCACAGCTGGCAGGTCGTCAGACTGGCACATGCATACGATGTCAGCTTCAAATTTGAAGGCAGACGGCAAGCACGCCCACTGCTGATGCGTTATGCCCCCCTTTCAGAGCTTGAACATAACAAACACTGGCAAATGGTGCCAACTGAGGAGAACAGTGCTATGTGTGATGCGTGCAGTCTGCCGCCCTTCCAATATACTGCCGCCGTGTAGCTGTACATGCAATTCTGACTTCACCAAGTGCTTGCACCCCCACATTGCTGCCCAACCCATGTCACCACAACTGACTTGACGAGTCTGAATTCAAACGAACAGCATGTACGTCCACCCAGCATGCTCAGGGCTGCGCCATCAGCTGCCGCCTGTACTTGCTGACGAAGCCCTCCAGGTTGCGCGCCTTTATAGCAGTGGGCAGCCAGCCGCGCAGTGTGAGGCAGCCGATGCGGCCCACCGCATAGCTGCAGCAGCCGCGGCACGGCAGGGCAGCAGAGGTATGAGCGCGGTGCAAAATCCAACAGCAAACATTGGAAAGGCATGGCATCTGCACTCAAATAGCATGCCTGTTGCGGAGGACCTGTAAGTCAAAGGGCACTCTCAGCTTAGAGCCTGCGCATCTTCAACGGCACATGGCTGCCGCACACACAACTTGAGCATCGCTTCAGCATACGCCGCACCAGCTGCAGGCCCCATCAACCAGCAGCAATCACGCCACTCACCCCCGCCCCAGCGTCACTATCATGACTGCGATGCCCTTAGACGGCCGCCAGCGCCCCAGCCGCTTGCCGGCCGCGTCTGTTGCAGCCTGCCCCCCTGCCACGTGTGCTGCTGCCAGTGCTGCGATGCTGGCCGCCACCAGCTGCCCCTGCTGGCTGGCCAGGAAGGCCAGCTTCTCCTCAGGCACATCAGTCACATCACCTAGTGCAAACAGCCGCGGGTGGCCCACCACGCGCAGCGTGGCGTCCACCTGCAGGAGGAGGCAGCAGGAGGCAGCAGGTGGCAGCATTACCGGTGAGCCAGTCAGTCAGCAGCGCGCTGCGAGGCCTGCAGTGCGGCGAGGGTTGATTGCCTTTGGCCGTGTAAAGCAGTTCTACAAGCCATAGTGGCGAGACAACACCATTTGCTGACCCATTTCTGCTGGCAGCTCGCAGCAGCCTCCGTTCCGCACCTTCACGCGCCCCTGTGGGTCCAGTGCATCAGGCAGCGTCTGTGCAAGCAGGCCGCTGTTGGTGGTGATGCCTGTTGCCATCAGCAGCACGTCAGCAGCCACAGCCACGCCTGCCGAGGTGGTGCCGCTGAAGGGGCCGCCGCTGCTGCCAGGCGGCACCTGCAGCTTGTCACCTAGCAGCAGCTGCAGGATGGCGGCGGGAGCAGCAAGGCATTCAGCATTTGAAGATAAGGGCATGCTTGACATGCAGCTGGATGGCTTTGTAGCTGCCATGGTCAACTCCAGCTGACTGCAGGCAGGCGCCACCTGGCACACCCTATACTGCAGCTTGTCACACAGCCAGCTGAGGGCGGGGCACGAGAAAGGCAGTCAGGGCTTGCAGGACAACGCATGCTGGGCATGCAGCAGGGGTGATGCGCAAAGTGTTGGTGCAAAACTACAGCCGACACCTGGCACTCCTGGGCTACAGCTGTAACTCCTCAAACAGCGGGGAACTGCAGTGCACATCCTGCTGCCACCTGCGTCGTTGCTGCTGCTGCTGCCCCTGCTGCTGTGGCGGGCTCACCTTGCAGCCTTTGCTGCGCAGCCAGGCCTCTGCTGCTGCACTAGCCTTGGGCGTGAGGCTGGGCAGCAGCCGCTGCCCGCCATGCACCAGCGTGACCTCGACGCCAGGAAGGTCCTGCGGCGGCGGCAGCAGCAGCAGCAGCAGCAGCAGTAGCAGCAGCAGCAGCAGCCATGGTGTTGCACGCCAGCCTGAGCAGCAACCAGTTGACCTCCATATTGTGGCTATTGCAATCCACCACTTTCGCATCACATCCTGTCTATGCACCAGCTGGTAAGGCTGTAGCTGGGTGCGTGGCGAGGCAGGTGCCTTGCAGGCTGACGCTGCTAAGGGTGCCAGTTCCATTGCTGGCAGAACTTGTGCGGCGGTGCAATGGCTAGACACAATCAATCCAACAAGGACCGACGAGCAAGGCTGCTACCCCTAACCAGCTTGCAAGCAGCAGCAGCAGCAGCAGCAGGAGCCTGCCCATCCCCCTCACCGTGAGCACCTCACCAGCCAGCTCCACGCCCAGCGGCCCGCCACCCACCACCAGCACGCTGCGCGCTGCCTTGACACGCGCTGCCAGGCCCTGCAGCAGGTTGGCGGCCCGCAGCAGCAATCAAAGGGCAGCTGCAGGGTGCCGGCATACAACAGCTATTAGATCTTGCTGTAAGTGTTGAGAACCACTGCTGGACAGCAAGCGCATGCAAGGATCGCAGAGGCAGCATCTTCATGCCGCAGCACTGCTGAGAACAGCCTGTCACCAGCACTTCGAGGGCAGCCGAGCATAGCTAGCACACAGCAGCCTACTAAGTGTTGCTGTAGGTGTTTCACACAACTGCTGGACAGCAAGCGCATGCAGGCATTGCTGAAACAGATGTACGTGCCACAGCACTGCTGAGCACAGCCCGGCAGCAGTGCCTGCGAGCCTGAGAGGGCTGCTACTACAAACACACTGAACTGGTTAGTACTGCATCTGCACATGTGAGGGCTGAACACGGTGCAGCATCATACAGTGGGCGCATTCACACCTGCAGCTCCTGCAGCCGCTGCTGCAGCGTCAGCGCAGTACTGGACTTGCCCACTGCGTAGCTGCTGCCGGTGGCGATGGCTGCGTAGTCAAAGGCCAGCTGCGTGCCGTCAGCCAGCACAGCAGTGCTGTTGCTGAGCTGTGTCACCTCTCCCTGGATGAAGGTGCCATGCGGCTTCATGGCCTGCCACAGTGCAGGCGGTTGCAGCACATGGTGGGTGGGGAGAGTGGGTGGGCGCTTGAGGCCAGCAGGAGGTTCAAGAATTGTAAGGCTTGTCCAGTGGCTTGCTGGACCCTAACAAGAGATGTGCAGTACTGCTGTGCACACGTCACGGGGTCATGCTGGCAAGAATGCTGCGGCGCTGTGGCACATTGTGACAGAGTCAAGTGCGGGCGTGCAGCTTTGCCATGAACAGGTCAACACTGCTGTGCGGTGCTCACCTCGTAGAGCCATAAGGCTTGGTCTGCAATGCTGGGATCCACCACTGAGCGCGCATTGGCAAAGGACGCTTCAAAGTAATCGGTCCTGTCAGGAAGCACAAGCAGCAGCGTGGGCCGTGGCAGCGCACACACAGTGTTCAAGTGTCTATGAGCCTTGTTCACTGATTTAAGACACAGGTTGATGGCAAATAACGAGGGCCTGCGCTCTCTGGTACCCAACACCAACGGCTGGTCGGTTGTGCATAACCCTCATGGCACCAGCTGCTGTTGAGCAGTACTGCCGTTCACCTGCTGTCAGGACACGCCTACCTGGTGACGAGCGTGACATCTACATGCTGACATTTCGCGAGATCAATTGCCACCTGTGCGCCCGCAAACCCTCCTCCGATCACAAGCACTTTGACCGGCATGTGCTTTCGGCGCCCGTCAGGCCCTTCTCTGGTGGTGAGCTGAACAGGGAAGAAATGAGAGAGATTTGCCGAGTTTTGGATTTTACAACAACGCTAGCCTTTGCTGCACTGGCTTGCTCAGCAATGCTGGAATTCAGGGGTGCACCAGGCACTTGTAGCGAAAGGAAGATGGACAGCTAGGGTTCCGGGCTCCGTGGCATCAAAGTAGGCGTAACAAATCTGTTCACTTGAGTGGTGAAAATGCTCGTTGAAAACCCCGCACATCAGGCAAGGGGCTGCGCGCACAATGAGGAGCAGCAGCAGGCAACAGACAGCTGGCGCTGGCTGAACTGGCCACCATCAAGGCATGCCAAAAAGGTGGCAGACTGGTTGACCACCGCATGTACTGAGCAACTGTACGACCCGCGAGGTAGACAAGTATGTACATCACTCATGGGAGCTCAACATACACATTGACGGCCGTCCAGCTGTGCATGGCTGCCGGCACCAAACCAGCTCAACACGACACCAGCTGCACACGGGCCCTAGTTGCCTGCGTTGAATGCTCACAGCCATGCGCAGAGCACACGGTGCGCTCTACAATGCTGCTGCTGCTGCTGCTCATCACATGGAGTGGTTGGCAAACAAGTGTGCTAGCATGTGAAAACAATACGCCTGTGCACCCCCAGCCAGCCCCAACGCAGTGCTTTGTTTTGAGCGCAGCCACTAATGAAACGCCCGGGCTGCCTAACAACATGACCCAGGCTCACAGGTATTGACGCGCCAACCCAGAAGACGCTGCGTGCCCCAGCTGCCCCACCCAACCCTCAACCCTACCCAAACCACCGCACCGCATGCTAACCATGACACAAGCAGTGCTGTGCCGCTGAAACCCTGTATGCATTGCAGCAGCGACCATGGCAGCCGCTGCAGCAGCCAGGCCCATGTAGCGCTGCTGCTGTTCACTGCTGCTGAGTGCTGCTGGATTGCAGCCACACCATAGCACACATCGCTGCTGCTGCTGCGCAACTGCAATGTACCTGCCAGGTCCACTGCGCGCATGTGAAAGAGCTGTGTAAATGTAAACGGAAACCAAATCCTGCGATATCACAACCTGCTAGCTCAAACATCATCCGCTGCTGCTGCACCCACCGGCTGCAGCAGCCAGCTGTCGGCCCACACGGCCACGCCAGGGCGCCTGGCCAGGCAGCCCCTTCACACCAGCTGGCCAACACAAACAGATCTTATCGCTGCCCTGCCGCATCAGCCTGCCG